>JABSTQ010002167.1:0-73251 GCA_013358835.2 Ixodes persulcatus | reverse complement strand
TATATTCCCATAATCATAGCGATTGGTGGGTACAAGCTACTACCCAAATGCATGTTGAGGCATTGATTATGCCTTAATTTAATGCTCACGCAGTGCCTGTGTCAACTGTATGAAACACATTAAAATATTGTCACCGCAGGGATCGTATAGCCTAATGACAAAATCCTGGGCATTGCATTGTTGACAATGCCAAGAAAGCAATCCCCACAACTTCATTGGCAAGTTTTGCAAAAAAGAGACTGAAAAAAAAAAAAACCTCTTATATTTTTGAAATTATGTAGCGGTGAAGAACTAGCATTGCATGGAAGTATACTTAGGTCCTAATAGTGCGAGTAAGCTTGTGTAAGGTGAGAAGTATACCTACCCAATATCTTTGAATGGCCCCTTGAAAAGCGTCTGGGATTGCTGAACCTATACTATGTTACAACACAAAAGGCAAAAAAACAACCTTTCTACAAAACTCTCCGCTTGCCAGGATTGCTGATATCCAATTCTCGACTTCTTTCCTTCCTATGCATTGTTTGATCTGTCTGTTAAAGTGGAAAGAGTGAACGGCTTTATGGGAGGAGCTTGTACTGATATTCTTAATCTGCGACAGAAAATTTTTGCCAAGAAAGTGAGGGAGAGAAGGAGACGAGAGAGTGCGGGGACGTAAAAACGCCGAGCTCTGACTGGGACGATTAGTGGGTAGCCGAGAGCAAGCAGCCATTGTCTTATTGCACTCATCGAACCCGCTCGAATGTGAGAGCAAAATGCCAGACGCCTGCGTTCCGCGGTTTAAAGCGCTCGGACGAGTGCAGTGGGGACAAAGGCTGCCCTTGTCTCCACTGCACTAGTCGAACGCGTTCGAATGCAAGAGCCAAACACCAGATGCCTGCGTTCCACGTTTTCACGCGTTCGACGACTGCAGCGGATACAAAGGCCGCCTTTATCTCCACTGCACTCGTCGAACACGTTCGAATGCGAAAGCCAAACACCAGACGCCGGCGTTCAAACGTGTTCGACGAGTGCAGTGCAGACAACGGTTGGGTTGCTAGCTTTCGGTCTACCCACTAATCGTTTCAATGAGAGCTCTGCGTTTTTAAGTCCCTGCGCGCCCTCCTCTCCTCCTCTCCCTCACTTTCTTGGCGCACTGTCCTTGCTCTCTTTGTCAGGCATTTTGCATGGCATTAGTCACTTAAAAAAAAAGGTCTGGGGGTTTTACGTGTCACACCAACGACGGACACCTGGTACGCCACAGCAGAGCACCGAGGATTAATTTGGACCACCTAGCGATCTTTTGACGTTCAACCGAAAGCTCAATTACACGGCACCCTCTCCGCAATAAGCCTCTGTCAGATTACGGGCTCCTCAGCTAAGATACGAACCCGTCACCTGGGTATCCGTAGGCCGGTGCTTTGCCTCGGAGTGAGCGAGGCGGTGATTAGTCCCTTCAGTACACAGACCGTGGATAACTGAATGTCATGAAGGCCTACCCGGAGCGCTTATATGGACTGGAACGCTGTGAAAGATATAGGATGTTTAATAGCTGCTTTACTTTTGCTGAATAAATAGGACTGCCTCGGAATTCCCATACATGCACACTTTTTTAAGTTGGCTTATGGCAAGGTTATTTGAGAAATTCTTCAACTTACCGGATTGTGAACGACAAACGTTCTGCAGGGCTTATGGGCTCCCTGAAGAAAGTCGCCTCCTTCTGCAGAAGAGGCCCCACCAAGGAGAGCAGGTGGTCAAATCTGTAGACAAAGTGGTTATTAATGTTTGTACTCAAAAGCAATTTGTTGAATAGTGTGGGTAGCTATTCTTAAGAAGTGAGCCACTGAAACTAACAATTGCAGGAACAGCCTGTAAAACACGATTTTGTAATTTGGTCTCGTCTTCGGTACAATGAAATCAAAGCAGACAAACTTGCGCACTTTAGAATATGTCAAACACAGCTGACAGGAGTCAACTGAAAGTGACCAAAAGTGACCTGACAATGTTTTTTTTTTTTGTTTTTTTCTCAATCTTTTCTTCAAAAGTGATCGAAGAAAAACTGGTTATATGAACGTAGCCCAGCCATACTGAAGTGATTGCACATGGTCGGAAAAGGCCAAAACTCGGGTGTTTTACGTACCAAATCAGCGAATTAGATTACATGGCACGCCCCAGTCCTCTCGATTACACAGCGGGCACCGCGGGCGGGATTCGAACCCGCCAACTGGCGAATCATAAGCGAAGGGCGGCCCTTTGCCTCAGAGCCACCGAGACGATCAAACATCCAAACGTATCTTTTTTTGTGACTGTTTATGTTTAAGGAGATTTAAGTACACACCTTTGCCGCGTCATGCGGAAGTATCGGAAGAAGTCGCTTCCGTCGTCGAGGCGCATGTCCCGGACAAGCTGGTGAAATTCACCGTGCGTTGCCCGGGACCGGAGCAGAAACCAAATCCACTCGCGTGGCTCCCTCCATCGGGAACGCAGCAGCATCGCTGCGGACGCTCGTGCCACAAGTGCCCAGTCCACGTCGTTCCCTGCTTCCGCTTTATACGCATCAACACACTGCAAGAACAGTGTCCGCAGCACATCATTGCTGCCGGAATCAGGCCAGTCCGGCGGGATCGGGGCCAGGGGTGAGGTACTCGCCGGAGCAGCCATTTTGGGACGAGAAGCGAGCGCCGTCGCATCATCCTGTGTTGCCCGACTATGTCGATTGCTAGTGGCTGAAGCCGAGCCCTTTTAGCGTTCTGCTATTGGTTGTTGACGCGCCTACTACGCGACTACGTACGACTCGACTACGTGCGACGTGAACCGCATGTTTAGCTGGTCTTAGCAAAACGCTGTGGTTGCCATAGCAACTGTCATCCTAAGTGGTTGTAAGAGGTTTTAAGTAGGGATGCCGCAAACTTTTTTCGAATCGAAGTTTCGATGATCGAATCAAGCGATTTGGAAGGTTCGAAAGATTTCGCATTTTCGAATTTTCTATATCGTAAAATTCGACGGAAGTCGAATTTTCGAACTTGTTAAGCTAAGAAGTTCGACGCTTTTCGAACCGTCGAACTTATTACGCTAAAAAATTCGATCCTTTTCGAACTTTCGAACTTATCACACTGCAAAATTCGATGCTTGTCGAACTTCCGAACTTGACTGACCAAAAAATTCGATGATTTTCGAACTTTCGAATTTCTTGCACTAAAAAGTTCGAAGCTGTTCGAACTTTCGAATTTCCTATGCTAAGGAAATCGATCATTTTCGAACTTTCGAACTTATTTATCAGTAGAATTCGAAAAGTTTCGAACTTTCGAATCCTGAAAAGTCAGAAGGTCGACGAACTTCGAACTTTTAGGGTAAAAGTTCGACGTTCGTCGAACTTCGAAAGACCGGCGGACGGTTTCATTTGAATTTAAGTAGTGAGGTACATTCGTAATTTTTTTTCTCGAACTTTTACATGCGGTGTTCCGTTCTTTACGAAAGACAATGCCGTTTATTTCAATGTTCTGGCATGCTTAGTTTTAAAGAAATAAATTCCCGAAGGAGCGAGGAAGGACGACGGGTTTTTGACGATTATCGTTTGTGCCAGATTTGAAGCGCGATGTAGCCGAAGCTATTTATGGTAGAGATGTTAAACTTTTTAAGAATGATCTATGTATAGCCTAGATAAGTGTCGTCTTAAGATATGACTATTGTTATTCAAGGTGAGTTTCGAAGAAATGTCCAAACATGTATCTACATGCAATTATGCCCTAAACTTGGTATTTATTTTCGTCTAAGTTGTTTGAGGTATCGCATTTAAATTAACACCACAGACAGTACATATCATTGCCATCTGCAGAATACAAAATAATGTATTTATTGTTTTTTCACGTTAAGGAATAAATTAACTCATGGGAGAAGATTTCTAATATTGTTCAAGTTCAGCACGTCATTAAAAGAAAACATTTTTTTTTCGCTTCACGCTCCTGGGACGTGTTTCTTTTAGCCTGTACACATTTTGGTAAGAGAAAGTTGTTTCAAAGTTCTGAACCTCTGAATATGCAAGAATACAACACATCCGGCGAGTTCTTGATAGTTTTTTCTTTCTCCAGCTTTTTATCCCCGCATTTATTAATTTTTTTTTTTTTTACCATTGGCACAGTTATTTAGGTCGTAAAGACATAGCTTTGAACTTCCGAACCATTAAGCATGTGACGAGTAGTGCCTTCTGACAACGAGTTTCTAACAATGACCATCTACGCGATCTTTTATGCAGTGAAGAGCGACAGTAGCTATACATAGGCATAAATAATTTCAGATTAAAATAAGCTCGACCACGCCCTCTTTCCCCGTATTGTTTTCTTTAACAGTCCGAAATATCTTGAAGGGGGGAAGGGGGGCTGAGCCCCCCCCCCCCCCCCCCCCTCCCCTCTTCCCTCCCCCGTTTTTCCTCTTCCGACGCCACTTGTATGGTAGAACGCTCCTCGACCTCGAGTTGTGTCGGCTTCTGTGCTTTTTGCGAGGCGATTCCTCCGTCCCAGAAAATAAACCTCCAGGACAATTACAAACGTAACTTACTATATGCCAGCGTCACTCGGGCGGCGTTCGATCGGATTACTACCAGCGTGCAAGGGGTGGGCAGGTAGTTTGCCAGGTTGCTTCAAGGTTTTTCTGAGCCTCAACCTCCGGCCCGCCCCTGGCCATTTCGAACTGGATGAGTATCGTAAAACAGTGTGTTCGTGTGATCACTACTGCGTGATGCACGTTAAAGAACCCCCCCCCCCCCCCCCCCCGGGCTGGCGGTCACAATTACTGATCTATGGTCACACGTCACACTTCACTGGCAAATATTCCAGCACATCCGGGACACTCGTCGTCTTATTTAATTGCCTGACCAACTTCGCAGAGTCTAGATATCACACCCTAACTTTTCTAAACTTGATTTCGTGAAAACCAGTGAGTCGTGAAAACGTTATTTGAAACTGAAACTGTGGAGGAACTTGAAAACTGGACTTCGAACTTTGAAAACTTGGACTTAAAAAAAATTCAAAATCTTCGAAGTTTTTTGTTTTTTTTCGAATTCAGCGTTAAAAGAGAATCGAAACTTTCGAACTTTTCGAACTTTATGCAGAAAGAAATTCGAAATCTTTGAATCGTTCGAACTTCATGTCTATAAAAATTCGAAGCGTTCGAAGTTTTCGAATTTTGTTTCCAAAGAATTTCGAAATCTTTGAACTTTTCAAACTTCAGATCTTAAGAAATTCAGATTTTTCGAATATCTCGAATTTCAAGTTAGGAAAGTTCGAAATCTTCGAATTTATCGAACCTCAAGTAAAAAAATATTCGAAATATTCGAACCCGAAATTTTAGAAACCGTGAAAGCTTCGAACTTTTCGAATTCGAAACTCTACTGTGATCGAAAGTTGCGAATTTTCGAATTCGAACCTCGGTCGGTACGAAAATATCGAATTTTTTCGAAATCGAACCTCAGTTCGCTTCGCAAATATCGAAACCTTTCGAAATCGAACTAGGGCGGTTCGCGACATCCCTAGTTTTAAGAAGTTTTAGTGCACTCGGTCGAAGTCGGTCGCAAGAGTGTGAACGGGCCTTAAGCCGATGTGGGCGTCTGCTCTCCGCGACGGTCACCCCGCCTCCCCTCGGGCGCCGCACGCCGCGGAAGAGAGGGGAGAGGGGAGCAAGGAGACAGATCGCGGGGCAGGGGGTCGCGAGGGAAGGGCGGCGGGGGGGGGGGGTGAAATGCCACCGGATAGTTGCGCCGTCCGTTGCGCCGTCCGCTGTGCCATCCGTTTATGACCTATTGTACCCACCGCAGTGTCGGATATCTCATATACGATTATTTAGCTTTGAAACCCGCCGCCCTAACGTGGGAGCGCGCTCAAGTCAAACATTTTGTTTTTTCCTGAGCGTTCGATTTTGTTTGAATATGTTCGCTTTTTTTCATATGTCCTTTTACTTTCATTTTTCCTGACGTCACGTCCTTCTCGCCCCATAGGCCGCTTAAAGCTCTGCGCAGTCTGATGCCCTCACATGTATGCCATCTCCTGACGAAGCCGAGCCTCTCGGCGAAACTGTCGTAATACATACTCGTACAATAAACTCCTAGCATAGCAACTCCGCAATTACGGATTTCTGACTTATTATATATATATTTGCGTGTGTATAAAGCCGTTGTGCCCGCCTCCTCGATACAGCGACTCTACTCCCTTCTAAGCTCAGAGTGCTGAGCAAGGTGCGCACTTGGGGGACCCATAACGCCTGATCTCGTTCTTTGCACATGGCCGTGAAACGTGGTCGCGTGGAGAAAGATGGGCGTAGGACTGGTCCATCGAGCGCCTAACTTCCGCCGCATGTCAGCCTAGGGGCAGATAAAGTATACACGACTTGCACGTGACGTCAGTCCGCCCTTCTTTCTGGTGGCCAGAAGTGCCTCTTTCACGCGGGGGTAGCTACACTCTCACGCGTCCTTTTCCCGAAGTCGGCCCATCTTTCTGGTGGCAAGACGCGTCTCGTTAACGCAGCGACTCTCTCACGCGCCCTTTCTCCCATTATATCGGACCAAGCGACGTTTACATGTATAGCGCGGCGTCCTGCCAGCCGGACTGGTCGTTGCCGTCGAGTATCTCGAGGTCAGCGAGGGCGGACTGCCCCGATGTGCGCTATCGGCCTCGCTTGTCGGACAGCGTCTGCGCGGAATGATTAGACATCGCGGATGATCCTCCGGGAGGCGACCGGTTTCCGCCCGCACTCTGCCCGCGATACCCGCTCGCGCCGACTCGTGACCAGCGGGAGAAAGCGGAAGGGCATCAGTCGCGCCTTGCACAGCCGCTGCGCCGACGCCGCCATGAAGACGCCTCTGCTGGTCCCAATTCTGGTCTGCTGCGCTCTGCTTAGAGTGGCCGCGCCAAACGGCACATCCAAGACGAAGAAGAAAGGGTTGCACGTGAGATGCTTTCTTTGCTTTGTCATATTGCTCATTTAAGGGGTATCCACACGAAGGAGAAGTCCTCGAACAGATGTCGTGACGTCAACAACCCGGGAAACTCCGACCTCGGCTCCGCCGCCAACCGGAGCTTTCGTGCTGAGAGTACGAAGCCTCCGCGCCTCCGCCGCGGAGCAGAACGACGCCGCGAGGAGTCAAAAAGGGATGACGTATGTCTCACGTGATGCACGCTCTGCGGAGGAAAGGGGCGGGTTTCTCCTTCGTGTGGATACCCCATTAGGAGGGTTCAGTATAAGTGTGAACTCAAAGTGTCCCGCTGAAACTTGTGGCTTCTCTTTCACTCGCACTTATAATGAAACCGAGTATTGACATTCACTGATTGACATATTTCATTTTCACGTAGGTTTTTCTTGACACATATATAATGCGTGTATTTTCTCGCACAGCACGCGGAGGACGAAACCCGTCTAAAACTCTTGGATTCTTCGTCCGTCACTCGAATTCAGGCTACCATTTTCTAAAATACCAGTTCGGAAGCATTTGATTTGATGGTGCGCGTACACTCGATGCTAACTTAAAAGAAAAAAAAAAATGTCCCCATTAACGAGTGCCCGCGAAGACCGTATAAACACCATTGTAATGCTTACGAATTCACAACCAAGCGCGCCCATGTTTGTCGCTTCGCAAAGGGAGCATGTCACGCGCCATACGCGCGAAAGCTGAAAATGGCACCGGCCAGAAGCCTTCTTGCGGAAAGGTCTATGCGCCGAAAAACTGAGAGGGAGGACACGACGAGAATGCACGGAGTCCATCTGACAACATCTGCAGTGCTGACAATAGCCCGTGTGCGAGCGCAAGGCCTCGCAAAGTGTCGTCTCTATGCAAGTTCCCGTACACAAAAAAACAACAGGATGCTTATTTCGGCTCAGGCGCCTGCGCCTTTTTCTGCACTGTAGACATTGACGAGACGAAGCACCCGCCCAGTGCTATCAAACTGGTAGTTCGGGGACCAGCAGAATATCCTACCATAGAGGCGCACCAGGAAACGTTATGTGGAATTCCCTCGCTGGATTTAAAATTATCCAAAAGTGCTTTATGCTCGCTCGTTTATTGCCGTAGACGCGAACGCACGCTTGCACGCCCAAGAAGCTACACTAAAAAACGCGCTCAGAAACCGTTCCAAATATACCGAGGGAATACCCCGTTAGTTGAGATGGTCCGCTCTTTGTGACAAAGCGCATCAATATCGCCGAAGTGATCAGTTCCGAAACATTTGGGCTATAAAAAGACCGAACAAAGCGCAGAAATATAAACAAAAGTCTACATAGTTCCCCACCATTATTTTTTCCTAAACGAGCAACTAATAGGTATTTATGGTTTATAAATTTCAAATATACTTTCAACGCAATTGTATACGTTAATTACGTAAAACAAATCCCCTAGATTTTCTTTTTTTTTTTTTTCTAAATAGCGTGGGAAGATTGTGTTAAAATCTGACCCTTGTGGAATTTCGGGTTCGCCTCTTTACAGCTATCGCGGTAAGCGCGAACGTGCAATTTATCTAGAACGCGGGCTTCGGTCAAGAACGCCAATAAACGCCACTTCATGCTGACTTGGAGCACAGAAAAGAACAGCGTACTCCCGACTGCGTGGGAGATAGTTTTTCTGGGGTGCGAAAAAAGTAGAGACCACTGGTAAAAAGGCAGCCAGTGTTGCTTTTTTTTTTTAATGCTTTGTTTTCATGTTTTAAAGCACAAGAAGCTCAAAAGGTGTCTTTCGGATTCTCAGCCTTGGCTGGGCTTTTGAACAAGACGCCCTGCTTCTTATTGACTTTGGCTGCGTGTACACACCCGGAGGTCACGAGAGACCGCCTTTTGTGTGTTCAAAATCATCGATAATATAAAGCCAGACAATGCAAACATTTGAATTCATCAAATTCATTCTTGCTTTATTTCCAAGTAGTTAAGAATATCAGTTGCATTACAGTTCGAGTGTCTATCAAACGCCGACGGCAGCCCTGAGCTTGAAATGTGAATAATCGAAAAGCTGCGAAGCGCGACTGATAATATAATATCTCCAAAAATCATTCACAGCGAAAAAGAAACATTGGTGAAATTACCTCAAAGTGAATTGGGAGGCCACCTAGTTTTAAAAGTGTCACAAACTCAGCTTTTTTTTAAGCCGGGGTGAGAGTGCTTATACATGATACAAGAGGCAGTCTGCATACAGATTCGAGCGCGAGATCCAATGCCGCATGCCAATGAGTTCAAAGAGAAAAGGTAGGCACGCGGCATCCAAAGCACGAATATCGCGGTGACTGCTACCTGCCGACTGTATTCTGTATGATGTATTAGCAGTGTGACCCTGGCTTTAAAGCGAAAGTGAAATAGTTCCGTACTTGAGAAAAAACACCCAAATCGTCTTCATTTGGCCATCAGAATCACGAATATCGAGATTATGTTTCAAGTTGGTGCATGGAGGCTGCAGAAAGTAATTTTCAAAGTACAGCTGATGCCCCTACTTCCCGGGGCGTGACGACATATTCGGAGTTTTCGAGATCTCCGCTCTTGCGCATCATCAGCGCCTGTCAAAGCTATGCACGCGCACTCTTGCTATTTTGAAAGGCCGTGTTCCAAAATTTACTCAATCTTACTCCAAACCACGGTGCTCCAAAGTAAGGGTTTTGTACCTTGGCGTTCTAAAACCTACAGGCGTCCAGTGTTTTCAATCTGTGTTTTCACGTAACACGACCCGCCGGAGTGAGCCGGATCCATTTGGGTAAGATTTGGAATGTAGCAAAAAAAGGTCAGAAAGAGAGGTTACGACTGGTGTCAGTGCGGGAGAATATACCTGGCGAGTTTGCAATTGCATGCGCTGCCCACACGAGTGACACGCGCTTGGCGGCCCAAAGCATAGCCTCCTCTATAAGGAGTATTCACTCGGCGCCATATTTGTGGGTAATGTCTAGAGCGCATGCTCTGAACGAGCCCACATTAATGGGCTGCTAAGACTGGCAATCTTGAGGGTGCGGAATGCACGTTACAAAAGAACTGTGGAAGTTCGCCATCATCACGCGCTCAGCAGTCGTGCACACAGCTATGGCCGCCAGTGAATACTTCCTATACACCTTTTCCACAACACAGCAGTCATCTTGAATGTCGTCACTTCTGGTTTGCGGTAAAACATCGTTTTGACCTTTCCTCGCCGCTGGAAGGTGTTTACGAAAAATCTGCGATCGTCACCCATTCTTGTTTAGCTTTGCCTATATTTTGTCGCATATTCGAGGTTGCGATGTTTTATTATTCTTTCGTCCCGCATACCAGATACGGAACCCACGTGACTGAGAACGACAGGAAACAGAAAACGTCAATAGGGGGCATTCACTGGACACCATATTTGAGGGCGATGTTTAGGGCGCATGCTAGACCGAGCTCACATCAGTAGGCTGCTAAGACTGGCAGTCGTGATGGTGTGGAATGCACGTTGCAAAAGAACTGTGGAAGCTCGCCGTGAGCACGCGCTCAGCAGTCGTGCACACAGATATGGCCACCAGTGAATACTCCCTATAGACACTTTACACACGCGCCAGATTGAGCCGCCATAGCCGCCCTTCTCTTGTCTTACCGAGATGCCGAGCCACTGAAGCGGGCGTTGACGAGTCTCCACAACGGCCTATGCTGGGGGCAAGGACACAGTAACACTTAAAATGGCAATAACCTGTCCTGCTGTGGAAATGATGAAGTCAAGCGAACGGAATAAGAGGGAACAAAAACTGAAGGTCAGTTATGGCGGCGCCCATGCACAGCTGCTGTAAAGCGTCTATACTGAAAAAGCCTGGCATATCGCCACGAGACGCGGCCACCGAAAGTGAAAAGGTAGAGCGACAGACAAGAGTCATGTAACGGGCGCCGCGCTGCGGCGAGACGCCGAAACAAACTTGTCCCGAGCGATGGAATGTTCGCTCGTGCTTCTCGCCTTCCTCGGGCTACCACTTGGGGTTGTGTGGATCTTTACACAGGGAGTATAGTTGGTCAGCCATTTCAAAGTTGCTTCGAGCCACTCGCCGTAGATGAGCAATTTAGCCAGTGCAGTTCAACCGCTAGCCTGGGGCTTTTAACGTGCACCACGCAGTAGTGATACACGACCGCACGCCGGTACAATGCTCATCCCGATCGAAACGGGCAGGGGTGGGGATTGAACCCAGGATACCCGGGTTCTGCAGCGCGAGCTTTCGCTCGCGTTCTCCGAGCTGGTGGGCGCTAGCACACTCAGCCAATTCCTCCGGGCTACCGCTTCTTTTCTCGTCGGGTTTGAAAAGCATGTTTCGGGTCCTCGCAGCTGCAAAAGCTGAGCGCTGACTACAGGCTCCCCGAGAAATGCTCTGTGCTACCAGATCCTCGCGCTCGAAATCTGCGACCGGGCACTTTGTGGCTCCGTCATCGAACTGCCAGCGTTTGTGAGCATAGAGAAGGCTATGCCCAAAGATATCCTAGTATGACGTCACTACTGGTCGGGTTTTCTTAGTGTTCTCTCGCGTTTAGTTGCATCATCGGGGAAAATAAACGTGATGTTCAGATTCACGAGTTAAAAATACGTCAGAACTCTTCTTTAACTCGTTTTCCCGAATAAATGATTAAGCTTCTCTCTAAAGGAAAGTTAAAGAGGTTCTTGAAAAGAATGAAGTTAGATGTGAATTCTAAAGTATTTTTATCTCGTTAGTTTAAATATCCACGCTCGTTTTCTCCGAAGATGTAACCAAATTCGAGAAAACACGAAAACCCTCCGGCAAGTCATTACGTCAAAAAAAAAAAAGAACTTTCGGCGGCCAAGCGCGTGCGACACGCGCTTGGCGGCCGAAAGACCCTTGCCCACATGAGGAACTCGTGTGGGCAGGGCGTGCAATTACAAACTTGCCCATATATTCCCTCGCACTAACACCAGCCGTGAAGTCTTATTTCGTTTTTACCATTCTAAAAATAGCGAGAGTGACCGTGCGCAGCTTTGATAGGCGCTGAATATGCACGGGAGCGGAGATTCCGAAAATGTTATTTGTGACGTCACGCTCCGGAAGGAGTGGCTTTAGCGGTACTTTGAAAATGATTTTCTGCAGCCTCCGTGCACCAAATTGAAAAATAATCTTAATTTCCGTGATCCTGTAGGCCAATTATGAAGACGATTCAAGTGTTTTTACTCAAATACAAAACCGCTCCAGCTTCTCTTTAAAGGGATGCTTAACCAAACGTTCCAGTGTCCATAATAATCACTCCACGAGCCGGCAGCCACCGGGGGGCGCGAGCACACGCAACAATGTTGACGCCGTAGTCCTCGGCGTGCTCAATGCCATTCCTTATTCATGTTAATCAGACTGCATAGTCTCCCCTCATTTAATGCGGACAGGCCTTTGAGGTATTTTGAATAAATAAATAAACATGACGGTGAAGTATGTGGGCTCCAGAAAAAAGGAGAATAAAGACGGGCTTTTCATCTCCGCAGTGGGGTCTGGTGTAAAAGGTAGGTGATTAATTGGTCTAACAAGCACGTAGCTCTCACTTGTGGGTATGAAAGCCTGTCTTCATTCTTTTTTTGCCCGGAGCCCATACATTTCACTCTCATCCTAATATTAAATGGAGGACTATGACGTGAATTTCGTTGCGTATGCTCGCGCACACATCCGGCTGCTGGCTCATGGAAAGATCATGCGCACATTATACTCTATTTCACCTTATGATGTACCGCAGGAAAGGCCACGAGCGCGAGCTCCTTGCTTCAGGGCGAATCTCGGCGGCGCAAGCTCTCGTGCATTAAGGGCAGCTGCCAACGCAATGAGCTCGCGCTTCTAACCTTCACTGCGGTACAACATAAGGTGAAACGGAGTATAGTATGAACACTAAAACGTTTGGTTCAGTATCCCTTTACTGTAGTGGAACGAGGACGGTCGGCCTAAATGGTCGAGCTTAAAATCACGGCGTTGTGAAGCCACGGTGAGAGCTAGGGCTGTAGGATATCCGCGGATTAAGTCGGACCTTCGCTTAGTTATTACGTGGACAACAAATCGCTACAGTAAGAGAAGTTCCCCTTACAAACATTTCAATGAGTCTATAGAAATCCTAGCCACAGTTGAAACACTCTTAGAACTTCCTACCGGTCATGTTGTATCCCCATGTTTTCAGTAGATTTCCTACATAATTTCTTTTAACTGAAGTCTATACACCAACACGCTGCTTTGTCCTCACGCTGCTGCGGTGGCGCTGCCGTCGACACTGCGCATGCGTAGACCTCGTGCAAATTGTGTTTCTGCGCTCGCGCATTGCGCAAACCTTGTGTGGCAAACGCGTGCTTGTTTGCAAATAGTGCCTTGGCCTATAAAGTGCAGACCATAAAAATGCTATAGAAGTTCTAGCCTCACGTCTCAATATGCTTTCTGTCGCCATATGTCTATACAATTTCTATAGACTAGACTTTCTAGAATAATAAAAAGCAGCGGAGAGAATCGACATCACACCCAGTTGGAACTTCTTGTGGGTTCTGCTTTTCTGACAGTGACAGTTCATTATCGCCTTTTGCTATGTTTTATAGTTGGAAACACATTCACGAAATCTTAGAAATCACAATTTGTATAAATTATAGGCGAGAAAAAATCAACACACTTGTAGTGCTTTTGAATTCTTGGGTGTTTCTCTTAGAAATGATAGTCTTTTTTTAAGTTTAGGGTATCTAAAGCGGTGGAGCACTAGTGTTATGAGTGCTCCGTGGCGCGTGTATTTATAATGTCTGCGTATGTTACAACGGCAAGTGGTAAGTAAGTGTTTCAATGGATGTATGAAACAAGCAAAAATAATGTACAGGTGTTTTTTTTCCGCGAGAAATTGATCAATTCGCTATAAACAGGGTATAAAATTTGTTAAACTTTCTATAGACCAACACGCGGCCCTGACGTCACGCAGCTGCGGTGGCGCTGTCGACGGCACTGCGCATGCGCTGACGCTTCGCTTCACGCGAATTCGGTTTCTGCGCACGCGCAGTGCCCACACCTGGTGTGGGCAAACGCGGGCTTGTTTGTAAACAGCGTGTCGGTCTATACGCTATGTTCTAAAACTATATGCGCACTATGTTCTATAGGAAGTCTATCAAAAATGGCCAAATAGCCATAGACGGTGGATAGGAAAGTGGACACACGTAGAAAGTGGATAAATATGTTTTAAGGGGAAGACAAATTGAAACTAGCTACAGGTGAATGAAGCAATCGAGTTGGAATAAGTCTAACAGATGGATCACACCATCCTCACAAAAAAATAAAAAAAAAAGAATTCGGAGTAGAGAAGAGTTGAACGGCTAAATTACGGGCAGCTTAGAGTCGCTAACCTTAACAAGGAACCCCTGGCAGCGTGACAAAACGTGCAAAAAAGTAAACGCCATCAAGAACGGTAAACTGCTAAGGGTCCTAAGCCTGAAACCATAAAGACGCGAAAGTATCCTCCGAAAGTGCATTAGTGGCAAGATGTCTTGGTGGCGCCCTCCTTTGCACTGTAGAAAAAAGGGTATCACCTTACACCCCTTGGTCCCATATAATACACCCCAAAACTTTAGTTCGACGTACAGCGCACGATAGTCGAACAGACGGCCTCAAATTTTACGAGGGCCTTGATAACGGTGCGATATAACTTATTAAATAGCTTAAGTACGTATCAAAGAGAACAGAAAGAAAACACTGAGGGTTTGCAGTAGGGCCAAGAAAACTGCGATTATTTTTTTGTAGTCAGTAACACGTACATTAACTATTTTAATAAGTTGTACCACACGACTATCAAGCATCTCGTGAAAGTTAGCACCGTCAGATCGACGTCAGTGCGCTGTACGTCGAACTGAAATATTGGGGTGTATTATATAAGACAAAGGGTGTAAGAATACACCCTTTGTTTAGAGTGTGGTTCCCTCTCGTGACGTCATTACCTTGCGAAAAACAAGTTCGATGGCCTTTGTAATGAACATGGTAGAAGCTTGAAATCATAGCGCTCTGAAACCAACATTGCCAACACCGTCAAAATCCAAGTTCTTACATTCCTCTTATTTGCGTTGATTTGAAATCCTTTGCTTACGTCATATTCAGCATTCGGCCAATGATGGCCTTTGTAATGAACATGGTAGAAGCTTGAAATCATAGCGTTCTGAATGCAACATCGCCAACACCGTCAAAATCCAAGTTTTTACGTTCCTCTTATTTGCGTTGATTTGAAATCCTTGGCTTACGTCATATTCAGCATTCGGCCAATGATGGCATTTGTAATGAACATGGTAGAAGCTTGAAATCATAGCGCTCTGAAAGCAACATCGCCAACACCGTCAAAATCCAAGTTCTTACATTCCTCTTATTTGCGTTGATTTGAAATCCTTTGCTTGCGTCATATTCAGCATTCGGCCAATGATGGCCTTTGTAATGAACATGGTAGAAGCTTGAAATCATAGCGCTCTGAAAGCAACATCGCCAACACCGTCGAAATCCAAGTTCTTACATTCCTCTTATTTGCGTTGATTTGAAATCCTTTGCTTACGTCATATTCAGCATTCGGCCAATGATGGCCTTTGTAATGAACATGGTAGAAGCTTGAAATCATAGCGCTCTGAAAGCAACATCGCCAACACCGTCAAAATCCAAGTTTTTACGTTCCTCTTATTTGCGTTGATTTGAAATCCTTGGCTTACGTCATATTCAGCATTCGGCCAATGATGGCATTTGTAATGAACATGGTAGAAGCTTGAAATCATAGCGCTCTGAAAGCAACATCGCCAACACCGTCAAAATCCAAGTTCTTACATTCCTCTTATTTGCGTTGATTTGAAATCCTTTGCTTACGTCATATTCAGCATTAGGCCAATGATGGCATTTGTAATGAACATGGTAGAAGCTTGAAATCATAGCGCTCTGAAAGCAACATCGCCAACACCGTCAAAATCCAAGTTCTTACATTCCTCTTATTTGCGTTGATTTGAAATCCTTTGCTTACGTCATATTCAGCATTAGGCCAATGATGGCCTTTGTAATGAACATGGTAGAAGCTTGAAATCATAGCGCTCTGAAACCAACATTGCCAACACCGTCAAAATCCAAGTTCTTACATTCCTCTTATTTGCGTTGATTTGAAATCCTTTGCTTACGTCATATTCAGCATTCGGCCAATGATGGCCTTTGTAATGAACATGGTAGAAGCTTGAAATCATAGCGCTCTGAAAGCAACATCCCCAACACCGTCAAAATCCAAGTTCTTACATTCCTCTTATTCGCGTTGATTTGAAATCCTTTGCTTACGTCATATTCAGTATTCGGCCAATGATGGCCTTTGTAATGAACATGGTAGAAGCTTGAAATCATAGCGCTCTGAAACCAACATTGCAGTGATGTGATTGCTGCGCCAATTGCGCCAAACTGCGCCAAGGGGCTAACCCTGCTACTTACTTCTACATTTCGCCAAAATATGGATAATCTGTGCCAAGCCTGCGCCAAAAAACCAATTTCGGTCGCCTTTCAAAACCGAAACTAAACTGGGTACCGTAATTGCGCATACTTGTGTTATGTGGCGCAAGCGGCCGCCCGACACAAAGGACCCCGCATCAATTGTTCATCCGGTGTAGCATGATTTTCTCGCCGCCTCGCGTTTCGCGCACTCGTCTCGTAAATCTCGTCTCCCGTCTTTTTTTTTTTTTTTCAACGTTAGACGCGGGTGTGTGCGGACGCTCCAACGCTAGCTTGCCGGGTACCAGCGATGCCGTCTTGCTGAGAAACAAAACCACGTTTTTGCGCGGCGGGATTTACTTTGTGAGCTGAAGCACTCGCACCTGAAAGCAAGGGCCGTGGGAAAACTATATTTGGTCCTTGCCTTTCAGTCAATGTGGTCGGGCGACGTTGGGTCTTGCCGTCCCCACATCGCTGCAGCTATGGCGCATTCTAAAATGAAACCAAGTACCGCCGCATGTTCATCAACATTCACGTTCTTGTTTAAATCATATGTTATACGACAAAAATCCTTCTTTAGTTAAAAGACTGCTATGTCAAAGTATTGATTACATAGCTAGGTTTTTTTCGGTGGGCTTTCTTTCCAGAGAGAGGGTTTCGTGAAAAACTGCAACGAAAGAAAGTTGGTGAAGAGAAGTGAGCTAAAGCAAACAAGGCAATATCTGCACGCTGAACCCGCACAACGCGCTTGTTTGTCTCGAGTTCAGTCGTTGCACAGAGCGCTCAAAGAACTTTCTGACCCTGGCTCGCGATGTCTTGCATCGATCCGTCTGTCCCATGGAGCGAGTTGACGTCATCAGTTTGAAGCGCAAAAATGGCCCCCAGTTTCCGCGCCGGCCCTATTGGCCGGCGCGCGTCGACGGGCTCCCATTTGCCGCTGCGCTCGTCAGTTTCCACGATCGCTCACCCCATGGCGCTGCGTGTCCATCAGCGCGCCGTTAACACGGAGCGTCCAAGGAGACCAGGTACCGGCGACGAAAAGTATGCAGCAGACGAAATGGGAGTGGACGAGCGGCTTGCATGATTTCGCATTCACGACTCATAAAAAGTGCCTAGGTGTGTTTAGCTTGTACCTTGTTTGCCAGCCTGGCAAGCAAGTGCCGCTGGACTATATTTTGTCGTATGGTCGACAGTTCACGTTTGCATACAATTTTGGGAATCAGTTGACGACGGAGCGGAGTGGCGTGGTTTCAGTTTCGATTGAACAGCCGTTGTATCCGCTCGTGCGACGAAGTACGCGCAACTGCAAGCCCGCCGAAGTTGCCCTCACCTGCTTGCGAACATGATTGCACGAAAGAGGCACCAGCCGGGACGCTTGCAATCTATTCTTTTACGTTTGCTTACTTTTGGCGAAAGTCTGGCACGTCGGGAACAAGTAAAATGGTGGCAAGCGGTTTTTCGGAATTGCTCGTCAATGCCTACAGCACTGTACATTTGTTTGATGTCTCAGCAGTAAAAACACAAGCAGCGAGTTCCGTCACAACACGTCACATCAGAACACAACACAGCATGAAGTGCCCTTCGTTTTCACAGCACTTAAAATGAATATTTTTATTTTTCTAACAATATCTGCTCCAAAAGCCACTTTTGCTGCTCCAAAACACTGCTTTGGTTGCTCCAAAGGCCACATTTGATGCTCCAAAACACTGTTTTGGCTGCTCCAAAAGGTGCTCCAAAATGGCTTAGGCCAATCACATCACTGACATTGCCAACACCGTCAAAATCCAAGTTCTTACATTCCTCTTATTTGCGTTGATTTGAAATCCTTTGCTTACGTCATATTCAGCATTCGGCCAATGATGGCCTTTGTAATGAACATGGTAGAAGCTTGAAATCATAGCGCTCTGAAAGCAACATCGCCAACACCGTCAAAATCCAAGTTCTTACATTCCTCTTATTTGCGTTGATTTTAAATCCTTTGCTTACGTCATATTCAGCATTCGGCCAATGATGGCCTTTGTAATGAACATGGTAGAAGCTTGAAATCATAGCGCTCTGAAAGCAACATCGCCAACACCGTCAAAATCCAAGTTCTTACATTACTCTTATTTGCGTTGATTTGAAATCCTTTGCTTACGTCATATTCAGCATTCGGCCAATGATGGCCTTTGTAATGAACATGGTAGAAGCTTGAAATCATAGCGCTCTGAAACCAACATTGCCAACACCGTCAAAATCCAAGTTCTTACATTCTTCTTATTTGCGTTGATTTGAAATCCTTTGCTTACGTCATATTCAGCATTCGGCCAATGATGGCCTTTGTAATGAACATGGTAGAAGCTTGAAATCATAGCGCTCTGAAAGCAACATCGCCAACACCGTCAAAATCCAAGTTCTTACATTCCTCTTATTTGCGTTGATTTGAAATCCTTTGCTTACGTCATATTCAGCATTCGGCCAATGATGGCCTTTGTAATGAACATGGTAGAAGCTTGAAATCATAGCGCTCTGAAAGCAACATCGCCAACACCGTCAAAATCCAAGTCCTTACATTCCTCTTATTTGCGTTGATTTGAAATCCTTTGCTTACGTCATATTCAGCATTCGGCCAATGATGGCCTTTGTAATGAACATGGTAGAAGCTTGAAATCATAGCGCTCTGAAAGCAACATCGCCAACACCGTCAAAATCCAAGTTCTTACATTCCTCTTATTTGCGTTGATTTGAAATCCTTTGCTTACGTCATATTCAGCATTCGGCCAATGATGGCCTTTGTAATGAACATGGTAGAAGCTTGAAATCATAGCGCTCTGAAAGCAACGTCGCCAACACCGTCAAAATCCAAGTTCTTACATTCATGAAAAAACGCTTAAGGTACAGGCGAGCTGGTGGATATTTACCATTTTGGAACTTAACCCGAGACTGGGGTAGAAAAAGGAAACTTAAAAGTAGAAGGGACAGAGACAAGTGAAGAAGAGAACGTCTCAAACGCAGCTAAAAGATTTATTTAGTCCCACATCCTTAAATACTCACAACCACAGGGTCACCCAAACACTCAACAAGCCCTTTTCAAAAACACAACACACCAAGACAAGAAAAAAAAAAGATAACAAGGCAATGGGACGCCCCCTCAAGCACTGCTACGAACAGAAGTAAACCCTCCACTTCTCCGGAAAGATTTTTTTTTCCTTTTTCCTTTCCTTCCCTTTCTCTTTGTGTGTCACTGACACTACAGCCACGAACCAAAACATGAGTACAAAGACCAACGATCTCCACGAACACGAAAAGAACTGGGAAGAATATCTCCAACCCGGAACAACTCTGGAGAAAAATAGATTGATGACAAGGGTGAAGCATGCGCTAGAATCGAATCTGGTTCAGTTTCAATCCCAAACAGGCATTTCGCTAGACAGTTTTCTTGTCATTCTGGATTATTATCTTCAGTCTACGGTTGTGGAGTATGAAGGAAAAAAGTTTGTGCAGAAGGAAGGCGTGTCCATTGGGTCCTCGGTTGCACCGGCTTTATCGGAGGTGTATCTGGACTCGTTGGACTCTTGTGTTTGATCGAATTCAAGGTTTTGGAGAGGACATGTGTGTTGTGAGGCGTTATGTGGATGATATTTTTGTGTGCACCTTTCGGGATGACCTGTTTTGAACGGTCTCGAGCATTTGATAAGATCAGCAGCCCCTGAACTACGCTTTACCGTAGAGAAACCGGAGAATGGAGTATTACAATTCTTGGATCTACAGATTCACACTGATAAAGGTCTCTGCTGGGAGTACGGCAAAGAAAAACCGAAACCTGTTCTGCCAAAAAGGAGCTGCCATTCGAAAACGGTAAAAGCGGGAGTGGTAACGTCTCTGATCAGGAATGCTCTAGACCGATCATGCATACATTTTATCACGAATTCGTTGGAAGGTCAATGGAAGAGACTAAGAGGGGCAGGGTACGAAGAAGAGTTCATCAGAAGGAATTTAGATGTACACACTAAGGAAAAAAAGGAAAGAGAAGACACGTCGAGAAGACGGATGGCTGTGATCCCGTATTTTCACGGAATTTCACATTACCTGAAGGCGTGTGCTAAGCAGTTTGGAGTAGAAACAGTTTTTAGTTCTGATTTCAGGCTAAGTAGATTAACTCCTTTTGAAACTGAAGTGCATGAGTGCAGGAAAGGTCACCGTGAAAAATCGATCGCTTGCAAAAACAGTGTAGTGTATGAAATTCCGATGGCGTGTGGCTTTGCTTATGTAGGGCAAACTTCGAGGTGTGTTAATGACAGACTAACAGAACATAAGAGAAATGTAAGGATTAACGCAACTAATTCTGAAATAGCTAAGCACATAAATGAATGTAACAATTGCACTGCTTTGTGGTCAGAGACTGAAATAATACATAAAGAAGTGAATGACAGTAAAAGACTGGTAAGAGAAACCATTCGGATTAAATCAATCGGTAATTGTATAAGTCAGGCATCGTTACACTTGGGGAACAATGCTAAAGCATTTTTGGGACTGTAAACAGGTTTTTTTTTTTTTTTTTTTAAGGGTGAAGTGGTTTTGCGCTTTTTAGAGTGAGTCCATCAGTATCTGTCTGTTGTGTTTGTTGTTCCGGGTTGGAGATATTCTTCCCAGTTCTTTTCGTGTTCGTGGAGATCGTTGGTCTTTGTACTCATGTTTTGGTTCGTTGCTGTAGTGTCAGTGACACACAAAGAGAAAGGGAAAGGAAAGAAAAAGGAAAAAAAAAATCTTTCCGGAGAAGTGGAGGGTTTACTTCTGTTCGTAGAAGTGCTTGAGGGGGCGTCCCATTGCCTTGTTATCTTTTTTTTTTTGTCTTGGTGTGTTGTGTTTTTGAAAAGGGCTTGTTGAGTGTTTGGGTGACCCTGTGGTTGTGAGTATATAAGGATGTGGGACTAAATAAATCTTTTAGCTGCGTTTGAGACGTTCTCTTCTTCACTTGTCTCTGTCCCTTCTACTTTTAAGTTTCCTTTTTCTACCCCAGTCTCGGGTTAAGTTCCAAAATGGCTTACATTACTCTTATTTGCGTTGATTTGAAATCCTTTGCTTACGTCATATTCAGCATTCGGCCAATGATGGCTTTTGTAATGAACATGGTAGAAGCTTGAACTCATAGCGCTCTGAAAGCAACGTCGCCAACACCGTCAAAATCCAAGTACTTACATTCCTCTTATTTCCGTTGATTTGAAATCCTTTGCTTACGTCATATTCAGCATTCGGCCAATGATGGCCTTTGTAATGAACATGGTAGAAGCTTGAAATCATAGCGCTCTGAAAGCAACGTCGCCAACACCGTCAAAACCCAAGTTCTTACATTCCTCTTATTTGCGTTGATTTGAAATCCTTTGCTTACGTCATATTCAGCATTCGGCCAATGATGGCCTTTGTAATGAACATGATAGAAGCTTGAAATCATAGCGCTCTGAAAGCAACATCGCCAACAGCGTCAAAATCCAAGTTCCTACATTCCTCTTATTTGCGTTGATTTGAAATCCTTTGCTTACGTCATATTCAGCATTCGGCCAGTGATGGCCTTTGTAATGAACATGGTAGAAGCTTGAAATCATAGCGCTCTGAAACCAACATCGCCAACACCGTCAAAATCCAAGTTCTTACATTCCTCTTATTTGCGTTGATTTGAAATCCTTTGCTTACGTCATATTCAGCATTCGGCCAATGATGGCCTTTGTAATGAACATGGTAGAAGCTTGAAATCATAGCGCTCTGAAATCAACATCGCCAACACCGTCAAAATCCAAGTACTTACATTCCTCTTATTTCCGTTGATTTGAAATCCTTTGCTTACGTCATATTCAGCATTCGGCCAATGATGGCCTTTGTAATGAACATGGTAGAAGCTTGAAATCATAGCGCTCTGAAAGCAACGTCGCCAACACCGTCAAAACCCAAGTTCTTACATTCCTCTTATTTGCGTTGATTTGAAATCCTTTGCTTACGTCATATTCAGCATTCGGCCAATGATGGCCTTGTAATGAACATGATAGAAGCTTGAAATCATAGCGCTCTGAAAGCAACATCGCCAACACCGTCAAAATCCAAGTTCTTACATTCCTCTTATTTGCGTTGATTTGAAATCCTTTGCTTACGTCATATTCAGCATTCGGCCAATGATGGCCTTTGTAATGAACATGGTAGAAGCTTGAAATCATAGCGCTCTGAAAGCAACATCGCCAACACCGTCAAAATCCAAGTTCTTACATTCCTCTTATTTGCGTTGATTTGAAATCCTTTGCTTACGTCATATTCAGCATTCGGCCAATGATGGCCTTTGTAATGAACATGGTAGAAGCTTGAAATCATAGCGCTCTGAAAGCAACATCGCCAACACCGTCAAAATCCAAGTTCTTACATTCCTCTTATTTGCGTTGATTTGAAATCCTTTGCTTACGTCATATTCAGCATTCGGCCAATGATGGCCTTTGTAATGAACATGGTAGAAGCTTGAAATCATAGCGCTCTGAAAGCAACATCGCCAACACCGTCAAAATCCAAGTTCTTACATTCCTCTTATTTGCGTTGATTTGAAATCCTTTGCTTACGTCATATTCAGCATTCGGCCAATGATGGCCTTTGTAATGAACATTGTAGAAGCTTCAAATCATAGCGCTCTGAAAGCAACATCGCCAACACCGTCAAAATCCAAGTTCTTACATTCCTCTTATTTGCGTTGATTTGAAATCCTTTGCTTACGTCATATTCAGCATTCGGCCAATGATGGCCTTTGTAATGAACATGGTAGAAGCTTGAAATCATAGCGCTCTGAAAGCAACATCGCCAACACCGTCAAAATCCAAGTTCTTACATTCCTCTTATTTGCGTTGATTTGAAATCCTTTGCTTACGTCATATTCAGCATTCGGCCAATCGTGGAGGGCCGATCACGGCGACGCTTTCGATCGCGCACGTCGCCAATAGCGAATTCAACGCGCGACCAGCGCCCATTGGGCGCATGGCAAGTGGGTCAGAGGTGACTGGCGCACTTTCAGTTCTTCTATTTATTTATTTACAGAAGCAACCTGCAGCACAGAAGCATTATAGCGGGCAAACACAAAATAAAACACATACTCACGAACATAAATACAATGGCAAAAATACAATAAATACTGTTAAATAAAAGAACGCGCACAAACTCTCGGATGTTAAAAACAAATTTAGGATATTGAGAAAAATATCCTACGTCATTTGTCGTAAATGTGTATGCAGGCAATGAATTCTAGTCCGTATTGGACGAGGAAAAAATGAGTTTTTTTATAATCAGTTCGGCAAAATATTTCTTTGATCTTGTTACAATGATCTATTCTGGTTCAAATATAGTTTGGTAATTCAAGATATTTATATTTATCAATTCTAGTTAAGTTACTAAACATAGAACATAAAAACTTTAGACGAAATTTCTTTCTCCTTGAATCCAATAGTTCCCAACCGATCTTACGTTTAATTTCTGTCACACTGGATGTTCTATCGTACTTTACGGATACAAACCTTGCAGCACGGTTTTGAATTTTTTTCTATTTTAATGGCAAGGTACGCTTGGTGCGGGTCCCACAAAACACACGCATATTCAAGCATCGGTCTTACCAAGCAGCAGTAAGCAGTTTCTTTTAGCTCTTTGGGAGCACTGCGTAGATTTCTGTTAATGAAATTTAACATTCTACCAGCCTTTTCTACAGATTGTGTTACGTGAGCATTAAAAGAAAGATCGCTCGATAAAATGACTCCAAGATACTTCACATGCGTGTTTCTATATAAATGTTGATAATTAATAGAGTAACACGATAAGATGCTGTCGCGTTTTTTCCCGAAAGTGACGTGGACACACTTGTCAGCATTGAAACTAAATTCTCACGTCCGACACCAAGTGGCTATTTCATCTAAATTAGATTGTAAAAGAGCAGACTCACGTACTCTACGATATAAAACGCAATGATCTGCGAACAGGCGCACAGGCGAGTCCATACCTACAGCGTTGTCATTTATAACAACAAGGAATAAAAAAGGCCACAAGACAGACCCCCGCGGAACGCCAGATGTCACAGCAACAAATTCAGATTTCGCACCGTTAATGACTACGCATTGCTTTCTTTCAAAACGATAATTTTCTATCTATTGGTAGACGCTGTTATCAAGGCCTAAAGAGCGCAGTTAATACAACAACAAAGGGTGGGACACAGAATCAAAAGCCTTCCGGAAGTCAAGGAAAATAGCATGCGTTACACTTCCACTCTCAGTTGTTGTGACAAGATCACGGTAAAGTTTAACAAGCTGAGTCACGCACGACACAAAAGGCCCTTTCGGAAACCATGCTGAGCTGGAGAAAAGAAGGAGTTAGTATCTAGATGTGTTACAACATTACTATAAACGATGTATTCTAAAACCTTGCAACATACACAACTAAGGGAAATGGGGCGATAGTTTTCTACAATTTTTGTTTTTGATACATGCTTGTGGATTGGCGTAACAAATGTCTTTTTCCATTCGCTTGGAAGTACACCTTCCTCTAGAGACTTTGAAAAAACTATGTGAAGGTAGCGGGACACGGCGAATGAGCAAGATTTGAGCACTTTTGGCGACAAGCCGTCTGGGCCCACTGATATTTTTACATCTAGGTCCTTTAGACATTTCACAATGCCTTCTATATTTATGACAAGAGGTGGCATAGGAGGCCCTGTTCCGTCACTGAGGAGTGGATAAGATGAACTCATTTTGTTAGAGGCGAAAATAGACTGAAAATATTTATTGAAACAGTTTACTTTATTATGATTATCTTCAATAACCTCATCATCACACAAAATATCCGGAATTCCAACATCTTCCTTACGAGTTTTTCGAATGTAGGTCCAAACTTCTCTGCTATTTGACCGCATGCCATCTGAAGGTTTGTCAAAGTATTCCTGTTTCGCCAAGGTGATAACATCTTTATAAGCATTATTCAGCTTCTCAGGTTTTGAAACAGCAAATTCAGATAAATGCATGTTGTACTTCTGATGTGCACGCCTTCGTTGATTTTTACTCTTTTAACAGCATACGTCATCCAAGGCTTATCAGCTTTGGTAATTTCAGATATATATTTGGCTGGAATATGTTTTTCAATTGGACCTGAGAAACATTTCTTAAAAGCAACCCATGAAGTATCCACACAGCTCCCCAAGGATAATCTAGTAAAATCATCTGAACATTCAAGCAATTATTTTTCTCTGCCTTTTTCATTTCCTTTGTCATATATGAATACGTTTCTACCACTTTCCCGTGCACGAAATAGATGAGGGAGTGTTAAACTAGCTGTGACTATGCTATGATCGCTAATTCCAGTAAAGATAGACACATCATTAACAATGTCACTGTTGCACAAAATGAATCAAGAATGTTTTCGCCTCTTGTTGGTCGACAAACGTATTGTTCAAAGCCGGAGGTATTTAAAATATCTTCAAATTCAGAGCAGACAACACCAGATGGTACTATATCGTGGTCACCTGCCCATTTCAACTCTCATGGGGGAATAACAAGTTGCTTCCATGTTTGTGGAGTATTTCAGAATCTATATGTTTAAAATACCGGAATGTTTGTATTACCCGGCAAGGATCAAGTATAATCCTGGCAGTGTCTAACGTTTATGATACATTAATAAAATGCGAGGATTCCCTTGAGTGAGTTAAATAAAGCTCTAACGCGACATCGAAGTCGAATAACTGTATATATAAATCCTTCCTCGGTAAACGGCAAGTTACTTTTAAAAAAGCCTTAACTGTTATTGCTTAATTGCTGTTCAAATCGCAACTAGCAAGCTGCAAAAAAATAGAAAACATATCGCGCGCGATGCCAACTCGGCCTAAAGAATTTCTATACCACCCTTTTTGCAAATTAAATTTATCGAAAGAGTTAATCGCGTGACATACTTTACACGATGGGGTTCCACTAATTTATTTGGTCTTTTAGTCAGATATAATTCAAACGTTACAAACTTTCTTGTAGAAGGACGTCGAGGGGGCAATCCCAATACAAAACTTTCTACAGTCATTCGCGCTACAATTTTGTATTTGATTTTGTGCGCCTGACCCCGCACTGACCCTTGCGTTTTCGCTCCGCTGGATTATCACAGGCTTGAATTAAGCTGCTCGGCACGGCAACAATATGAATTGCACATTTCTAAACCGACGTACAAAGGAATTCTTGCAAGCAACAAATACAACGGTATCAAAATTATGCCATCGGTACAATTATAATTACAATAACCCACTTAAATATTCCGGTTGAGTTGTGCAATCAAAACTTGTAATGGGTATTCCGCTGCAGTTCTTAGTGCTAATGACGAAGGCGGGTTAGGAAGGGGCTTGCGTCGTAGAGCAAAATCCTAAATCATGATTCCTTTCTTCTTTGCATATCATGTCTTGGGCTGTTTTTGTGTTGCATAACTTCTGGCCTGCCGTATTCACTTCAATATATGCAATTACAATGTATGCGTAACTGAGAGCAAATTCAAATACCCTCATCAAGAAATCAAACGCGAAATATAAACCCCATAAAAAGAACTTCCGTAATTTAAGGTTAATTTAGTTAGAGAAAACAAAATGCGCGTATATAGCTTCAATGTATAAAACACAGCGAAAACTATTTTTGAAAAAAAGAACCCGACTTAGATTCTAGAAATACGGTGCATAGTACGTGATTTTTTTGTTTTGGTCCTAGGACAGGGGCCTATTTTGGAAAATTATGAAAGTTCGACATAATTAAGTTGTAAATTATTTTCGCGTAATTAATTTCTTAACTCTTGAGTTTAAGGGCATGGTTTCATTTGGAAACTTGCTGGTCATCATCCAAAAACAATAAATATAAAAAAGGAGTGCGATAAAAGGCACGCGCTGCATTTTACAGCTGTCTGGTAAACCGCACAACTTCGACGCTTTTTTAAAGTTTCGGTTTAAAATCGGAGCGCTTCTCGGTCTCGGCATCGACGGTACCGCGCCCCGTGGAGAAATAGTGCAACCAGCATCTGCTTCGCTGTCCTCGCGCAACGCAGCAGAGGCAGTTGCACTATTTATCCACGAGGCGTGGTGCCATCGGTGCCGAGAAGCACACCGATTGCTAGCCGAAACTCAAAAACCCGTCGAAGTTGGCGGTTTTTGAGAAAGCTGTAAACTGCAGCGCGTGCCTTCTATCGCACTCCAATTTTTGTATTTAGTGTTTTTCGGTGATGCTCAGCAAGGTTTCCAATAAACCCATGCCCCTAAACTCAATATATAAAAATAATTAATTACGCGAAAATAATTGTCAACTTAATTATCTCAAACCTTAATTGTTTTCCTAAAAAGGGCCCTGGCGTAGGACCAAAACGACAGTAGCCTTTTTCGGTGCGATGGGTAGTTCTCGCAATATCGAATTTGTCCTCCTTTCGCGAAACACCTTGTATGTACATCACACATTTGTGCTCATGGCTGGCCAATTGTAAGTTTTAAGTATCACATTTATGACTTGCCCGATTACATCTATTCTCAAAGACTTAGGGATGGAAGAGCGATGCAACTAGTTTCCACCGTACGTAATTAACGCTCAGAATTTATCCTTCACGTTATTCATCTTAACACAATGTCAGTCTGAAAACAAATTCAGAAAACACAGCCGCATTCACCCACTTCTTTAGCAGCCCGAGTATATTTCGCCAAAGTTTATCATAGTGAAAATCTTGGGTTGGCAAAGAGCAAGGCACGTGCTGAGTTTAGGACATTGTCAGAGTTCGGATAGTTTGGTCATTGCAGCGATTGCACTCGACCACTACCCGAATGCTTGTCGAGGCATTAATTGTCCCAAAACCAAATTGAGAGCCCATACAGTGCTCGTCTCCGGTCGTATTTGATTGTCGTTGCCACGACCGAGGAAACACTGTGATCCCCATGATTCGTCATTATGTTGTGCGAATGCAAGATTGGAAGGACAAGTTCCTTTTTTATGATTGTTATTGCACTGCGACAAATATCGTTTTGGTCAGTAGCATTGCGTGCCAGTATTTCTGGTTCGTACTTGGGACAGGAAGCCTGTGTAAAGTGTAAACCATTCCAACCTTATATCGTTTGATGCATCGTTTAAATATGATTTGTAGTTCTAGATCTTCGTAGGTGCACTCACATACGACATATTTTTAGCCGTGACTTCCACAATATCTGAAACTGAATAGGGTATACGCAGGCAGATTAGAGACAACTCTCCGAGCGAGGCCCGCAATCTGTCCGCGTTTATCAGAGGCGAAAGCGGCACTCCAAAATGTAATCTCCGTGTTCCGAACTCTCGACGTTATCTGGATGTGAAAAGCGATTCCAAATACGCCGAAGTTGCTGCTACTCCGCGGAGGCAGCCAATCCGCCCAACCCGTATCGCCACTGGGAGCATTCTGCACTGGTTTGACGGCAGTGTATTCACAAAAGAGTCACACCACAGTGATATACCCTGACTGCAATTGGTCTCTTATCAGTCTGCCATTCAAAAGGCGCGAGTATTGATTAAAGCCACCCGTGATGGGAAAACTGGTCAGTGAGTTCGGGTTTGCACCACGAGTAATCAGTAAAGTTTGTTTTATCGCACTTCAAGTGGGGTGATCCTATTTGTCCGTGTTCTTCATGATATTCGTCACTGTTTCTTTTTCTCATGCGCGTTATTAACCAAACACCTTCTTGATAAGAAAGCCGCATGTCTTATCGCGGATCTGCGCGAAGCGCAAATTCGACAAGAGTTCCGATTCAGCGTGCTGCTGAGATTTCTGTTCAATCAAGAAGGTCTGAGCGCTTAAGGCCCGTTCACACACTGGCGACCTCTTAGAACCTTGTGCCTTAGAACCTAATATCTCTTACGACGAAGGGGACACAGATGACTGGCGTCATCTATTGGGTAGCAGTGGAAACTTGGCGGTCGGGCATATTTTCTATTTCTCTCGCGCATTATCCTTTCTTTCTTAGCTCGAAAAACTTTTGTCAACGTTTTAAACGAGCCTTTCTCATAGGTATTACGCACATTTGACCTTGGAAATCCCGCAAAACCTTCGCTCTTGTGAAATACAGTTCCAGCGTCACCGCATAGATGGCGCCAGCGTGCCAGTGTGTTCTCTCGTCCTAAGACATTTTGAGAGGTTTCCAACAGGTCTCGTGTCTCACGGTCGTACTCGGTTGCAAGTGTGTGAACGGGCCTTCGCACATCACTTGTGTTCAATCAGGACCTCTGCGTTTGCACACGGTTTTGCAACGCCAAAAATCTAGCACTCCATCCATGCATGGTTCGCCCATCTAGAAGTTGTCGGAGAAACACAATGCAAGGTCCGCTGGGAAGAAACGCTCGAAGCCCTTTTAGGCTTTTAAAATCATCGCAGTATTTATATTAAGCGTACCCTTTCCGCATTGAAATCACGGCTGATTCTTCGCATAAATAAACACCTGCATACGTAAACGACTCCGCCGACCCGGCATATGAAAAACATCCGGTAGCGCTTTTCATTTCGTAATTCACCCGCAATTCGACATGCGTTTTTGATGTCAACAAAGCGAACTTATTTTACATGTGTGATTTATCCATTTAAAATTAATATATCATATTTCTTTCACCAAATGGCGGCAAAAGTATACTGAGATTCTGAAAAACTCTACGCATAATAGTGTGACATTTGTCCCTCTATTTGGCTCCCCAGTTTGCCTCACTTTTTCTTACATGCTGGATTGTTGGTGTACTTCAGTGATCCCGCGTCTTCCAGAAATATTAAGTGGTATATTTTGATTGCAATGCAGCTCTCAGATTAAAAAAAAAAGAGATTTACAGTGAAAAATTTTAGTGCGGTTTTGGACAACATAATTAGCTGGAGGGGGATAACCACAGTTTAAAGAGGACGTAAAAAGAAAATTTATCGACACTAAGTTCATTTTCTTATATCAACACAAATGTGGATTTTGAAATATTACCACGGAATATTGCCTCTGCGTTTTATAAACCGCGCTTATCATTAGTGTATTTCCAACTGTCTGAAACGACCATGCGACACTCTTGGGGAGCATGAGCGACAAATCTTCACAGCAACTTAGTAAAAATGTTGAAGAGATATTCACTTTTATTCTATCGTCGTGTAATAAGTTGAGAATGGTAAAAGTAATGATATATTTATTGCTGTTCTGGTATTAGTTGTAGAATATTACATCACGGGATTGCGATACAGTCTCGTTTTCAAACATATGCGGGTTTTCTGCCGTTTGGTAAGTGTAGTATTCTGAGTTTAGCTTTAGCCAACTCTTTAGCGGTCGTACGGGCACGAATTCTGTACGAGAGAAGCGCGTGCCCCACTCTCAGTGGCGCATGCTAATCGTGTTGCGAGCTGTCAAACAAAGTCGCGGAGAGCGAGTCTGCGTTAGAAGCACAACAAAACAAAAAGGGAAGCAATAGAAAAATAAGCCCAGGAGGCCTGGTGAAGTCATTAGTGAAATGGAATGCGCCCGACCTCCTGGTCACCGGTGCATTGGGTTCAAATGGTCTGCGCACGTCGCATATACAATGAGTTAAACATATAAAATAGCGCAAAAAAAATACAAAAACACTAAGTAATCAGGACAAGGGTTTTTCCTGTTTACTTCGTGTCCTTGTCTTTTTTTTGCGCTATTTTCTATGTATAACTAAAATGGATCAACTAGCCACGTACCTTGCTGGAGTAAATACAATTGTTTTGCCGATGTAGTTCTAGGACGTTGTGGTTTACTATTATTTACCTCTAAAAGGTCTTTCCTGGCATTAGCTGGATGTGTCACTCCTCAATCACTCAAATGCGACTTTTTTCGGTTTTATTTCCGGCCTTTTAGTCCTTCCTCTGCGAGCATAACAGAATGTTTCCGATGGAAGCAAAGACTATTCGCCGCATTCATGGCCCGTAATTTAACAACCGTATCGAAACCAGACTTGACCGATCGAAGTTGCAAATGGTTTCTACTAACTCTCCTCTGTAGCACAACACACAGTAGCGCTAACAGCATACGTGTCGGCGTTTGGCCGAATACCTAAAAGCCTACCATTGTGCATTATAGGCAGAAACTTGGGAAGAGGAGTAGACGAGAACATGCGGGGTCATCAGAAGATCGAGGTCTGGTCGAAGTAATTAGTGGGTAGTAGTGGCAAAGCCAACTGCCTTTTAGAGCGCAGCTTTTTGGTGCCCGTTTCCGGGTTGAGCGGCGTCGGCGTCGGCGTCAGCGTAACCGCGTCACGTCACAGGTGACGTCACAAGATCACCAGAGACGTCACGAGGGTCACGAGAGCCACCAGTGATGTCACAAGGGCCACCAGTGACGTCACGAGGGTGACGAGTGACGTCACGAGGGTCACGTGTGACGTCATGAGGGTCACAAGTGACGTCACGAGGGTCACGAATGAAGTCACCCTCGTGAAATTCCGCGGCATACCCTCCCCTCCCTTCCTCCTCCTCAAGAGCTGCACTCTAATTCGGCATTACAGATAATTGTAAACGTCTTACTCGCGAATGCGTTTGAACGCGAACGTCAGACGCCGGACTCCAGAGTTCCTCGTTCTAAGGCATTCAACGAGTGGAGTGTAGAAAAAGGCAGCTTTTGTCTCGACTGCAGTGTTGGAAGGCGTTAGAAAGCGGAAAGCCGGCGTCCGGCGTTTGTCGTTCACGTTCGAACGGGTTCGACGAGTGCAGGGGAGGGACCAGATTTGCTTCTGCCTACTAGGGAATCATTTCAACCAGTGGTCATGGTTCTGGCGTCCTCGCGCGCTCTCGTTTCCTTCTATCATGCAGTTTCTGCCCGCATAAGCAAAGCCAGAGCTCAAAGAGGCGGCCCGTGTTTCAGTTATCGGAGCAAAATGTCAAGCGTGTGCTGTCACTCGTCGACTCGAATGCCTGGCTTTATCATAGTGGCGTAGTTGGAGCGATATCTTGACCCCCTGACTTCTCTCATCGAAGTACGGTCTGCGTCGTCATCTTGCGCTGACAACAAATAGATACTATTCGTTACCCAAACCAACGTATTTGAAGAGCTGAAGTGTAGGTTCCCGGGAAACCGAAATTATTTTTATGCTAGTAGATTAATCCGGGCGATCTAAAATAATGTCCGTGGGTTTTTTTACCAACGGACCGCGATTCCAAGTAAGTATATAGATAATACTTTGCGGACAGAAAATTCACGACTTTTTAACTAATAAGAAAAAAAAGTTCTAAATCTCGGTCGGGACTTGTAGCACCGCAGATCATTTTGATTGGGCTCTAATGAAAGAGTGCATTGAGGTTATGCACTTTCAGCGAGGTATGCGTCAAGACAATTATTTAGCATGTATTTCTTTGGGAATTAGAAAAAGGTTCCTAAGCATTGGACATAAATATCACATTTTAAAGCCATATCTTTAAAAACTTAAACTTTTTAAAGCTATAGCTTTGGCTTTTGCTGTGGGTGAGGGTCGTGCGGACGATGTTAAAAAACAGGATGTTCGGTGGTTTTGTGGCAGTTGTAGTTCTGTATATAAGGAGGTCGGTTGAATAAATTATTAACTGAGCTAGGTACGCTGTCTACCCCTGTTACTTTCTCTTCAACTGTAAAAAAAAAAAAATTACATCTTCTGATTCAGTCTCGGGTTAAAATCATCGTGGTAAACTTCCACCAGCTCGTCCTGCGCACTGATCGATTTTCGTTAGCTTTAAGGAGCTCGCGTCGCACAAAAGCATGCGTCGTGACGGGAAAGCCCTGATTGGTCAATAGGGTCATGACGTCACAGCCTCATGAGCTCACGCGGAAATATCAAACAATCCACAACGCTCAGGTAAAACGTGACGTGTAGAATGAGTGATTAGAACATAACATGCAATGACAATTAAAGGTCGCCGCATGTCTCAAATGATTTCATTTTATAATGTAATTAATCTGACTCAAAGAAAAAATTTAAAGTATTTTAGGCGGAGGTGGGATTCGAACTTACCACCATTCGGTTGCAAACTACACAGGCTGCCGAATAGGCCAGGCAGACCCGCTTGCAGGAGTCGAGAACGAGCGGGGTGTATATGCTTAGCTATGGCGTTCCACTCTTAAAGGTGAAAGAGTCCTGTAATTTTTATTCTTCAGCTTATCCTGATAGCAGATGCAAAACTGATGACAGACCCATTTAAAAAGTCAGCTGCTTCCCCTCACTGCTCTGAGAACTACTGCAATTCACCTTGAGTTGGGAGCGATTGCAAAAAGTACAACTTTTGTTTTGGATGTCAACCCCGAGATACATGCATGGTTTGGAATCGTTTCCAGGGACACTGAATTCTCAAAACATTTCTTGTGTGTGCTTAGATAGGACAGATATAACGCTAAATCCCCCCCCCCCCCCCCAAGAAAAAAAAAATTTTTTTTTTTTGGGGGGGGGGGGGGGGGGGGGGGGTTACGTTGCGAGACAGATTTTGAGTTAGGAGTGATGCTGAAACATGCTTTATTTTCGAGATGCTGACCCTGAATTAGAAACATATGTTTGGGAATTGCAGAAATGAGTCTCGCTTGCTAAATGTTGCGCTAAAATGTTTTTTTTTTATAAAGTTAATTGTATGTCATACGCATCCTATCCAGGTAAACTAAAAAAAATATTTTTGGGGAACTTAGTGACCTCTATAAAAAGTTTTTTTTTTTTTTTTTTGCCGGAAATTATGACTTTGTACACCACCATTGCAGGTTACCCCGACGCAGGGCCAAGCGTGGCCTTATCCGAAGGAGATTCAAACCGGGCTAGAGGTCTTTCTTATAGACCCCAAGAGCTTCCAGCTGGTCCTGCAGACCCCCCAGGGGGCCCCATGTGAACTGGCGTCAAGCGCCCTCCGCCGATACAACCCGTCCATCCTCTTCGGCGGCTGCACCACGAGAAATGGCGTACACAGCCGCCGTGCCCCGAAAGGGAGACGGGCCGATGCCTCCTCGTACTCCGTGATGGGTCAGCTGCTGCAGCTTGACGTCTTCCTGACTGGGCGGTGCGAGGGCATGCCCCACTTCAGCATGGACGAGAGTTGTGAGTGATTGGCTCTCTTTCGACGAGGACAATGTTAACCTTCTCTATCCACTAAAATCGATGGTTTTATGAACGTGTAAGGTTAACGTCCGCCTGCTGTTTTCGCCACCGTCTACTAGTTGTCTGCGCTCTAGTGCTTTCGTTTCTAACCACTTCCAATATAAAATTAGGAACTGCCGGTTGTAGCATAATAGAAATGGGTTCTTGGTTTTTGTGTATATTTGATAAACTTAGAACAATAGGCTGATAAATAAATTGTAAATTCAGATTGATAAAAAAAATCCGAAGGCGCGCAATGACATTTGCAAAATCCCGATCGGACTTTACTTCCTGAAATCATAAGATAACTTTTGAGATTATTTCTCTTTTTGTTTTCATTTCTTAAGATGTCTAAAGTGAACGTCTTTAACTACCGTATAAAAGAAAGACAACCTTCCATGCAACAACAGTGGAACTTGTCTGGCGTTGCGCATAAGCCCTTCCTTCCTGCTTTCGTTTCTTAAGGATTTCAGTTATGTACACTTTGCCTTGCCATCCGCATTGACAACGCAAATTTATTTGTGTGTATTTATTTTGCTTGCGCATGGAACATGAGGCATAAGGGAGGGGAGTGGGTATACAGAGTGCTTCAGCAAAAGCTTTAAAAAATCCCAAAGATAATTAAAAAAAGAACTCTCTATGATAAAAAAGTCCCAGCTGCAGCGAGCGCCAGGAATTGCAAAAGACATACCAATTAGCTAAATAATTGCCTGAAATGTACTAGTTACCCTTTTAGTTAATGAAAATAAACATGGAGTTTCAATGAACTACATTCTAAGCATCATCAAAAACCACTAAATCAAACATGAATAAAATAGCGCGAACTTGACAGGGACAAAAATGGCACACGTACAACAGGACTGGCGCTGACTTCCAACTAAGTTTATTGCATCATCCTACGAAGCACTATATACCATCGCCTGGGAACATAAAAAAAAAACACAAAAATAGTTATACATTAAGATTACATGTGTATCACGCGCCTATCTTCAGATAAAACCATCAAGAAAGGATAATTCTTTGTCAATGAGACATACAGACGGCGTGCTGATGCACTTGTCCCCCGCTTTTTTTAATAAAAAAAAACGCCTCTATAATTTCCCTTCCTGTCTTGTCCTTTGCTCTCTTCAAGAACTTGGTCAAATTCAAAGGCGGTTTACACCCACATCGTTTCAGGTGCTCAGCAAGATGACCGCCCAAATTGCTTCGTACCGGCAGATTATGTTCGCGCGCTATCTCGTTGAAACACCGACCCGTTTGTCCAGTGTAAGTGCGGCCACAGCTAAAAGGAATTTCGTAAACGACCCTACTTGTGCATTTAGTGTACATGACGGCAGTTTTTTTTTTTTTTTTGCGCATTGATCACTTTTATGCCCAGTAAGCATAAGATATATCTTGCCAAGCTTGCAGGGAGCCGAAGAAGGGAGATAAATACCACAGCTACCAGCTATATTTTTAAAGTATTCGGTACCTTGTGCATATGGGGCACAACTTGCACTTTTTTTTTATCTGTTTTAGAATACGTGTTTTATTCTGCGATCCATTAAGTTTCTCTAAGGGGCTCTAGAAAACGCTTGATAGTAGCATGTTGTGGTACCCCCCAGATTTTAACTTCATAAACTGCTGATCGAAGTCGGTGGACATTTTGTGCTGGACATTTTTTTGTGAGGGCGCCTGTAAGCAATTTGTGGCTATTCCTCTTTTTATAAGCTTGGAGTAGGCACTTTCAAATGACAAAATACTTTTTTTTGGGTCGCAAATTGTACATCCAGCACAAGTGTTGCTAGAGAAATCAAGCTGCAAATCTAAAAACTAAATGCAATTCTGGTTTGCCACTTTCGCAAGTGAACTTTAAACCTCCCAGTGAACATTAAAAATGTCGAACATTTTTGAAGCAACATCAACTTTATTTATCCCGATCAAATCTCCTAAAACAGCAAAAAAAAAATCGTCAACGTATCGGTAAATCTTAAGCACATGTACATTTTCAAGATAACCAAAAATACGTTTATCCATTTCGCCCAGATAAATATCACACAACACTGGGGCGACAGAAGACCCAATAAATATAGTATTTTTTGTTGTATGAACTGGTGATTAAGGCTGACAGCATGTCGACTTAACATAGAAATCCAGAAGGGTTAGAAAGTTCTCACAGTTGGTACCAGCCGAATTTTGGAACTTGGTCCGTCCGGATTCCTAGATCTTTCCCCTTACATCATTGAAGAATCCATTTTTTTGTGTTTTTATTCGTATGTCTGCAGGCAATGGTATATATTGGTTGGTTGGACGATGCAATAAACTTCGTTGGAAGTCAGCGCCAGTCCTGTCGTACGTGTGCCTTTTTTGTCCTTGTCCAGTTCGCGCTATTTTAATCGTGTCGATCCAACCAGCCCAATCAAAAGTCGTGTTACACTATATCAAATCATTTTAAGAAAATATAATGCAAAGACAGCATTTTACGGCGTTCAAAAAAAGAAAAGGGCAAAAAATCAATTTAGACACGTTTTTAGGTTTCCGTTTTCTATCGGAGCGCACCTTTGCTCTAACGGTCCTGCTCGTCAGTTGCCGAGATGCGCAACATACGTGCGTAATACTTCCGCCCATCCAACGAGGGAGTCGAGGTGGGAGCTTCACGCCTCGGCCACCGGGGAGCAGGATTGCTGGCACAAAGATGCGCTGATAGGATACCGAAACCTAGAAGAAACGCAACCAAATTAAGAGCTTTTATTTATTTTTTTGGAACGACGTAAATTTATGTTTTTGCCTTACATCTTTTTAAAACGAGTTGACTTAGTGATTTACAAAAATTCTTAGCATGTTTCTCATTGGAACCACATGTTTATTTTCAGGAATCAAATGTTTATTTGTATATTATAGATTGTAGTTGTTTAGCTAATTAGTGTATTTTTAATTCCTGGTGTCCTCCGTGGCTGACTGTTAACGGAAAGAGTTTCTCTTCCTCGACCCTCATATTGCCGCCTGCATGAGCGAGAAGATACGCTCCGCCGTTCGTCTAGATTGGTTAGCGTACACTCATACCCCGAACGTAAACGAAAGGAAGGCCAGAATAATTTTGCCTAGTCAGTCTCGCCTAGCTCTTTCCTGAACATTCTAGGCCAAATACTCGAGATGTCGAGCATAGTAAATAAAGAGTCGAGCGCCGTATTGCCGATACATTCACTGATTCTCTTTCGCGATAGCCAGCTGTTACGCCGACGCAACGTCGCTTGCTGCTGCCGCCGTCGACACTCGCTGCCGTTTTCTCGGCGTGTGTTCTTTTTCGTTTCTGGCACAGCTTCGCCCCCATTAAAGCTTTAGTTAATTTTGTTTTCTCCTGCCTCATCGTCTTTCATTCCTGGCAATATTTAAGCGAGATATCTCTAGGCTAGATAACGTATATTCACCGCATTCGGCGGTAGTTGATTCCACGAGGGCGCCACAATATGTGGTGCCCCAGTAGACATTCGGTAGTGTATTTTTTTATCTTCAGCAACGCACAGCGATCGGACAAAAAGAGTTTTCTTCGTAAACTTAACTGTAATATGTCCGTGAGAACCTGCGCGCATTTTAGAAAGTAGTACAAGTCATGAAAGAATGTAAAACAAATGGAAAAGAAGAGGAAAACCGAAAGCTCGCAGGGATTCGCCGATAGTGGGTGTTAGCGACCTTGTTTGCAAACAAACATCGTTGAATACAAAGGCTATGTCAGATGGCCAATGTCATCCGTTCATTCATTTGTCCTATGACAGAAGACATACGCTTGCTGGAAGCTCTCTGGTCGGCTTCGCATTGCCTCTCAAGAAAAGGAATTGTACTAAAGATGAGGTTCAGCGTTATCATCGGCCAATGAGACGCCGAAAAAGACAGAGCAGCGTTTGGCTAGGAAGAACAAAGCAAGGTGCGCTCGTTCTGCTACGACCAATGGCTGAGTGAGCCAACCAGCTCTGCCTCAAATTAACCAGGAATATGGTCATCATATTTCTCTGGCAAAGCACGGCAGACGCAGCCCGTTTTTTCTCAACCCTCTTAGCGGCGAAGCAGCGGTATAACAAAACTGCTCACTGGTTTGACCAAAACTGGTGAGTAGTTCCAACCGGTTCGCCACGCCGCTGTGCAGTGGGAACATGTCCGCATACCGCTACGCTCCAACTGGAAAGCGGTTTGATCGAATCTGTGAGCAGTTTGACCAAACCGGAGAGTAGTTTGACCAAACCGATATGCATTTTGATCGAAGCGTTGAGCGGTTTGGTTATACCACAAAGCGAAGGTTCGAACCGGTTACCGGTTGATTGAACGAGTACCAGTCTGAACCTGTTTAAATTTAAAAGTTTCTTCATTTTGTTTTTTTTTTCAGCAGCGCGGTTTTAGGCTCAGTTTCGGTTCAGCTCTAAATAGCAAAAATAACGGTTCAAACCGGTTTTATCCCCTAAAGTTTGAATATACTGTTCGAATTATTGAAGCACTTCTCTTAGTTTTTGTACAACCCACTTTTATTTTCGATTATCGAAAACAATAAATTGCGCCATTTTAATTAGACGCCCCAGGCTAAAAAACAAGGTTAAACATTAAAACGCTGTTTCATGCAACAGAAAGTTCTGCATAAAAAAATCTGCTTTTTATTTAGATAAAACGCATGTTTTATCTAAATAAAAAAAAAAACAGTCACAGAAGGAGTTTCTTAAAGTGGCCGTGATTGCTATAACTTAATATCAGCCTTAAAACTTCAATCGTGATTTCGTTCTTAACATTAAGAATTTATTCATTAATAAAATCATGCTGTGATCTTAAAGCGCAAAACGAAGAGGAAGGAATGGAATGAGAACCTCATCGGCATATGCCGGGTGTTATTTTTATTCGAAACAGACGTTGAGAAAAAGGCGTCATTACTGCTACGTGAATGCCTTTTTCACCTATATCTTTCTTGAGCTCGGCAGACCTTCAAGGGGTGGAAAATTGTCACAGCCTGGTGAGTGATTATATAAAAAAATGTAATTACTTTTTAATTAATAAAAATATAAATCTCGTTCCTATTCGAAACTAGCTGAGGATCATCCAAAACCACTAGATAAATAATTTTAGCTTTACTTTGTGCGCGTGGAAAGCGCAGTAGTGCGCCAAAGGTACCACTAGAGGTACAAGGCTGGGCTTAGGATAAGAGACGGAAAAATGGCGCGGGCGCCTTATCGCACCAGTAGCCTTGCTCCTGCTGCAGCAGTGGTAACTCTAGCGCACGCTTCTCACACGCTTAGAGTCTTTCTGAAAATGACGGATTTAGAGGTTTTACATGACGCTCAGCAAGTTTCTAATTATAATCATAAGTTTATTGTGAGTCATTAAAAAGTTAAATTACGAATTTCAATAATTATTTACCAGACTGTGGCGGTTCTTCCCTCAACTGTCTTCGACTGTGTAATAAAACCCTGAAATGGACGAAAGTTAGACATTTACAGTTCTTTCAACGAGCAATCACACATTTCTATAACGCCCATCACACTACGAACGCCACTTGGGTCGAAGAAAGATTGAAGGAAAAGGAAAATACTAGAAAAAGATACTAGAAGAAAATGAAGATAAAGACAATTGAATTAAATTAAAGAAAATTCAGAAATTCAGAAGAACATAGGAACAAATCATTAAAAGTACGCACTTTATATTTCTGAAAAAGAAGAGGAAAATGAAAGGAGGCTTTTTCTAGTATAACTCTTACCCGAAGAATTTCAGCTCTTTTGTCCATAACGACAATGATGGTCGACAATGAAGCTCGATAAAATGTATACCTGGTTGAGTTTGTGATTCATATCTTAAGGTAACAGCACAAGATCCATCAGACAAAACGACACACAGAAGGACAAACACACGCGCTGACTTACAGCTCTTTGTATTCTGATACTTCTTTGCTACTACTACTGCAACGACAATAAAGGTTCTGAAACATTGTTTGTAGCATTCTCGATCATAAATGCTTCAATCATTCCTCGCCCATACTTTCCTGCTTGAGAACCAAGAACTGTAGCGCTTTTATAGATAGGGGAGCAATCATCGCACGTGCGGGCGTGCACAACAATTGGAGGGTAATAGTCAGATGTCGCCTTGGTGACTTCTAAGAAGCGTTCCCTCAGGCGAAAGTTCAGGCGTCTTCCCGTTGAAAATCGGCGGAATACAACATATTTGCTGTTCTCTACATTTAACGTACTTGTTAAACGTTGTAACACTGTCAGAACTATGCCAAGCAGAGGATCAAAGAAAGATGCGCCAAACGTACGCGGGTTGGATGCGTTCAAGGGCAGTCCGATAGACGGCGCCAGTGTCTTCTCGTCGTAAGTGGTTGCAACGCAGTAGATCTAGTGCTTCGTTGAAGGCGCTAAGCCATCCCTTCCAGCGCAACAAGTGCCTGCCGCCGTCCTCGTGCAGACTCCCTGACCGTGACGCTCCAGTCGCGAGCTGCTCTCCATGCCAGGTCCGTCTGGGGAATCATGAGGGGACTGGAGACCTTCAGCCAGATTGTCTATCCGTTCAACAATACACACGTAAGCCACGACCTCAGATTCCCTAGTTTGCTTTTGTGTGGGCAGCTCGTTTTAGTCTACCTTCGTAGGAGTTTTGATGTCTGCACGGATGTTCGTGCCGCCGAGCGAGCTTATAAAAATATTCGTGGTAACGTTGGATAAGTATATGACTGCAATAGTTTTTGCCTCTTCGCCGGGAACCTCTGTCAGCGATTGGTATTGTTTTTGTTTAAAAACTGTCTAATGGAGGCGATTTATTCTCTCGGTGTGTGTTGGTAATGCTCAAATTCGTTCGTTGATTTTAACAGATTATTGTTCAGCAAAGCGTTCGTGATCACATATACTACCATTTTGTGTCTTAAAATTTTCCTGAATCGGAAGAATTGTGAAATTATTGAACAATGAATCGCTATTTTAGTAAACTACAATAGGTTTTGCCCAATATAATGTCGAATGAATGTTTCTGCTAGCGAATACAATATTTGGTTTATTGCCAGAACTGCAATATTTTGTAAAACAGGAAGGGAAAACAACAAATAGAAGAAAGAAGAGATAATCACAGTCTCTCAGTGCACTACCTATCTTTGTAGACTCGACGCCTGGACACGTCTGTTTTTTTCGTCTCTGTTCTGATTTTAAATTACTATTACATTCACTTGCAATCAGTAAATTACACTAAAGCATGAAATGTTCTTAAAACGAAAACCCCCAAATCTCAACATTTTGTCCGACCATCTGTTCATCCGTGCATTTGCCGCTAAATTTAGCGGGCACGCTGATGGTGTTTAGGTCAGGTGACGCCAATTGATTTCAAGTGAACTGACGATCTATACAGCATTGAGTTCCCTGTCAAAGTCGGCGGGGAAATTCATGCCACCTGACCTGACGTCACGATAGCTGCATCCATTGAGTTTCCCTGCTCAATGTATCACGAATAAAGGTTCTTCACTCCCAGAAACGACGGTTTAATGTCTTCTAAATAATTTTACACGATTGCACCTCAAGCAGTGTACTTCATTCATTTTATGACTTTGGATAAAAAGGTTGCTTCCAGTAGAGGCCCATTCACACTCTTGCGACCAAGTACGACCGAGAGAGACCAGGCCGGTTTTAATCCTCTTGCGATCTCTTAGGACCGGATGCGCTACAACGGAGCTGGTCCTAAGAGACCGCAAGAGGCTTAAAAACCGGTCTGGTCTCTCTCGGTCGTACTCTGTCGCAAGAGTGTGAAGGCCCGTTCACACTCTTGCGATCGAGTACGAGTGAGATAGACGAGATCTCTTAAAACTTCTTAAATTTTTTTAGAACGAGGGAACACACTGCCATTGTGGCGCCATCTACGCGGTGACCCTGGAACTACATTTCACAAGAGCGAAGGTTTTGCGAGATTTCCGAGGTCAAATGTGCGTAATACCCATAGAAAGGCTCGTTTATAACATTGACAAAAGCTTTTCGAGCCAAGAAAGGAAGGATAATGCGAGAGAAATAAAAAAATATGCCGGACCGCCGAGTTTACACTCCTACCCAATAGATGGCGCCAATGTGTCCTCTGGTTTAAGAAGTTTTAAGGAACCCAGGTTTAAGAGGTCGCAAGAGTGTGAACGGGCCTTGAACGGGCCTTAAGAGTAATCTGTCTTGCGTACTCTAGCGCCGCTGACGTCATTCCTCTTTTTTGCCTATTCCTATAGCAGCGCTTGACTTGTGTATACCTTTCGTTTTCGTTTTGCGTGTGCTGTGACGATTTTACGAAGTATCAACTAGCCCGCGTCGCTCGCCTATTGCTATTGAATTTCGTGACGTGTCTGCCCAGTTTGCCGTAAACCGGACCGAAATCAACGACGCACCAAGATTTTCTCATCGGGGTCTTCTCATCGACACGTCCAGGCACTTTCTACCGCTTCATTCCATCATCGACACCTTGGTGAGTGCCGGCCGTACAGGCGAAGGCATCGCAAGATTGCGGGGCTAAAGTTTTATGTCAACTCCCGAAATGCAGTGCGGGGAAGATATTTGAATTAAAATTAGCTGTCGGGCTAGTTGGTTATTCGTTACAAAATTATAGGGCAAAATACAAGGACAGGAAGGAACAGTGGGACAAGACAGAGCAGACATTTTACACGAGTGCTGCGTCACCGCTCTAATAAAACTCGTGTTCAATTGTTTGACCCGATATTGCCCATCCCAACTTGAGAATTAAAATTGCGTTTATTTATTGTTTAATTTCAAATACCCTCAGGGCCCGAGGGCATTGCAAAGAAAAGTTAAAATCAATGCACAAAAAAAAAAAGAAGTGTTAAGACTGCAAACTATTTTGAGTTAATAAAATGTTAATATGCTGACATTGCTGAGCGATGTCATCAGACGCTGTTATAGAAAGATAGCACAGATTGGAATGTTGGTTTCACAAAGGCGTATTTTACGGTCTGGAGCTACCGTGAAAGCTTGTAGGTTCACCCGTTGGAAGGCTCATTTTGTGTCGGTGATCGAGACGCGATAGTTTGTAGAAAAGGGGTATTACTACATAGATTGTCCCGCCAAGCAGGAGTATGGTATATTTTTTTAAGTAAACGCAAGCGAGACAGGTATCGACGTGGCTGAAAATTGGGCAGGTTCTAACCAATTTGTTGCGCTGCCAAAGCTATAATAGTTAGTGAATATAAAGCGAAATATATTTTATACTGCTTTAACTGGAGATGTTATTACGTCAATACGGCGGACTCATATTGAAGAGGCACACTGCAGCTTAGAGAGAACGAAGGTTCACTGGAAACCTTATTTCCTGACTTAGTTAATATCCATGAAAACTCGGTAGGCCTAGTGATGCGTCGAGACTACAGCAGTTTTAGGGCTTTATTTCTTTAAGGTACTCCCTAGGGTTTCCTCTATCATTACGAAGAATAGTTTTGGCCAATTCAATTCTACAGAAATGAAAGGAGCCAGATATCCAAGACGAATAATCCCGGCCGAGGTGCTCGCAATATGACCAAGGCTTTTGCGGAGAAGGGGCCGTGTAATCTATATTTCGGTGCCAAAAGAGGTGGCCAAAATTAATTCTCTGCTAAGAAGTGCCAGATGCCCCTGGTTGGATTTGCACGTAAAATATCGAAATTAGACTTGGACCCAAAACGCATATTTTGATCGGCCCTTATCAAAGATAGTGTTTCAATAAAACATCTTACCGTACGGTTTATTTTCTACTTGCATTATATTTCTCGAACTTTTTTATACATATAAAGAAATTCTTGTCTGAATTTAACGTCTGCTTTGGTGGGAGTGCAGTGCTCCACATTTTTAGAGCGCACCTCTTGGGCTCCCGCTTCCGGGTTTCGTGGCGTCGCCGTCGGCGTAACCGCGCTAAATTTAGGGGGAAAATATTCGTCACGTGACCTCAACACCGATTCAGTTTCCCCGCTAAATTTAGCGGGGAAAATGGCGTCAAATTACTTGGTGTCAAGAAACCTATGAACAAATGAGGGAAATGTGATAGATCGTGTATCTCTGGTAAGAGACCTTGGCGTCTATATTGATAGTACTTTATCATTCACAGCGCACGTTTCTAAACTTGTCGGATCAGCGATAAGAAAGTTGGGAATGATCACTCGTTTATTGAGTTCTTTCACTTCACCGTTATCTGTAGTGCGTCTGTTCTGTAGCCTTGTACGCTCAGGACTTGAATTTGGTTCAATTAGTTGGAATTCATAATATTTAACACAAGTTTAAATCATTGAGCGTGGGCAAAAGAAATTTATGCGAATTATTTATGAACGATACATTGGTCGGAAACTGTTTTTTAGTTGCGATTTGTTGCTGTCATTATTTACCCTTGAAAGGCTATCAACGAGGAGGGCTGTTAGAGACATTCATTTTCTTCATAAGGTAGTGCATGGTACTGTTAGTACCGAAAATTTACTTATGAATATAGACTTTTATGTGTCATTCAGAGCTAAGTGGAAATTTGGGCCAGTTGGTTCATCATCGGGATATAAAGCGCCAAAGAAACACAGGACAAAGAGGAGCGAAAACAGGACGAGGCTCTTTGGCGCTTTATATCCCATTCAGAGCTAGTCGCCATTTTTTAACATTTTATCCTACTAGAATTTGTGAATCATCGACATTGTGTCGGATGCAGTCTGCCTATAATATTACATGCGATTGTGACGTTGGTATTTTTCTTGATTTTGTTAGCTTCAAGTTGGCCCTGCAAAAGTTTATTTTTTCCAACCAAGAGTTAGTGTAAACTTGTATTGGCCCTGCAAACTTGTATTGTCCTTACAAATGTCTGTGTAATTTTGTGCATGCTTGTAATTTAAATAGTGTTGCTGTAAACACAAAATGACAGTGCACCACACAAAAGGCGTTACAGCTGTTTGTGGGCACTAAAGAAAAATAAAACATTATTATTATTATTATTAATATTATTATTATTAAATTCAGTTTCTCCTGCTAAATTTAGCAAGAAAATTAACGCCCCGTGACCTCAACAGCAATTCAATTCCCCGCTAAATTTTGCGGGAATCGAATTGCTGTAGAGGTCACGGGGCGTTAATTTTTCAGCTAAATGTAGCGGGGAAACTGTGGGAGAAGGGGAGGGTATGGAGGACGAGGAGAGGAGGGTATTGAGGAGGAGGATGGGTGGGTACGCAGGAGGAGGAGGGGAGGGTACGGAGGAGAAGGAGGGGAAGATACGGAGGAGAAGGAGGGGAGGAGGAGGAGAGAGGAGGAGAAGGAAAGAAGGAGGAGGAGCAGAGACGGAGGAGAAGAAAACGGGAGGAGGAGAGGGTACGGAGAAGGAGAGGGTACGAAGGAGGAGGAGGGGCATACATTCCTCTCCGTACCTTCCCCTCCTCCTCCCCAAGAGCTGCACTCTAATTTCGCGTTGTAGGGATTTGTAAACGTCTTTCATTATCTTTTTTGTGCTGTACTCTGACCTCACGCGTCATTAATAACTAGGTGTATTCAACACTGTCATCTAGCGTTTAAATGTGTTAATTAAAGTTCGAAAATACAAAATTCTAGGACTTCCTCAGCACACTTTAAAAGTATTTTACAATTTATAAGGAAAACAAATTCCGCGTGTGTTTTATAACACCACACATTTCTAGAGCACAAGGAAAGACGAAGAACAGTAAATGGCAAATGAGAAAACAATTCACCCACTTTAGGCACTTTTTGATGCAATACAGTAGTTGTTTAAAGTATTCCCGTAATTTAATTGTGGCAATCAGGCAAACATCACGAGGGTTTCATTACATTCCTGAAAAAATATAAGTATAGCGTTGGAAAAAGGGGATTAACGTAGTACGCTTTGTCCCCCAGTAGGAGTAGTCTTGGTCATTCATTTGTTGCTATTGACAAGGAGGGAGGATTATAAGATGTTGAGGGCACTGGTTATTAATTGCATTACAGAGCAAACGTCCTGGTACACTAGTGAAGTCTGCGTGTGCTCGAGCAAAAAGTATAAAAAGAAAGCTTCACGCGTTAACTCCCCTCAGATGAACTCTCCCGCAAGGGGAAACGAGTGAGCAAGGATGTCATCTCACATAGTTCTGTGCATGTTGCAGGACGCGATGGCTTACAACAAAATGAACGTGCTGCACTGGCATATTGTGGACGATCAGTCCTTCCCCTTCGTCAGCAGGACGTTCCCCGGACTCAGCGACTTCGTAAGTGCTGTCTATTTCGCCCTTTCGACTTGATTTCTGACCCTTCTAAGAACTGTGGCATTGTTAAAAACTGGCTTGGTCAGTAAAAAGTCAATACTATAACGGTAAACACAGCAGCATACTACTGGGAACACGACTTGAATAAACTACTGCCACTTCTCAGTGTTGAATATGAAGGTTGCCAGAAATTGTCTTCATCATTAGAAAATCTTGCGCTTGCCTCGCAGCATGAGGTATAGTTATTTGTATGTTACTACTAGTATTTTTTTTATTTTCTGTGCGGGTGTCTGCATTGTGTTTCTTGCTTATTGCATTATTTCTGCTGGTGCATTAAACAAAAAACATAGTGGTTGTTTTTGGTCAAAATCTTAAATATGAAACCTTTCCATAGAAATGGTGCCAGCACCATGACTTACAAAAAATATCTTCAAGTGGCCGCCGCTGGAACTTCCGCCTGAACGGATTTGGCAGCGTCTTATAGACATATGTTACTCTGAAAGAGTAAAAAAAAAAAAAGGAGGTAGAGTAAGTTAGTCCTGCACAAGCAGGTTTGCATAGCCACTTGTGTATATTACCATATGCTTCGTAGCTCATAAGCTCTTCTGCTTACACTAAACCTCGTAGCTTCCAAACAACTCTCAAGCAAAAGAATATACTTTGATCACGTATCAATCCGGCAGAGGTGTCTATTTGGCTAACGGATAAATGTTTCTAGAATTTTCAATTCAGCCAGAAGGCTCCAAATTTGCTGAATGCCCAATTTGGCTGAATCCAAAGTTAGGCCACAACGCTCCAATTTGGCTAAAGCTTACTTAGGCTGGGTGCTTCAGTTTGGCTCAAGTATATCGATTCGACTAGACGGTTTGAGTAATAGCCTATAAGAATGATTGAATAAGGTGTCCCCTATATATGTGGGTGATCGAAGTCACTGAACTATGTCTGCATTATGCTTTTGCAAATCCATGGCCAATATAAACGTCCTGCAGATGAAATGGGCTCGTGGCACGTGGTAGCAGCAATTCCCTGTCTCTAATTACTTTTTTTGTTGTTGTTTGCCACATAAAGCTGCTGTGCAAATATTTCTTCATGCTTCAAACAAAATATTTTATTAACTTGCCCACAAAATAAATAATAGCTGCTCAGAGACGATCACTTATTTCAGTGGTGACCACCATAACCTTACAAATGGCAGGACGTCGTGGCTGCCTCTCTGTAAAATAAAATATATATATGCATCAGTCAGACAACAGAGCAACAGTGTAGAAATTCCTCAAATTATTTAGGGTTGAAAAAGGTTAATAGGGATGTCGTTTTATTTATTTCCTTCATCAATGTATGTGTATTTGGTCACACTATTTGCTGAACAGTAGAATCTAAAGCTGGTTTTCACATGAACAAGTTTCAGTAGGCAAAAGCTTTATGTTAAGTCTTATCTCGCTTGTCTTATAACTAAAGTGCAGTATACAAAAAAAAAAACTTCGCTGTTAATTTTTTTGTCGACTCAGAGGCACCTGGAACACAAGGGTCCATGTGGTTAAAAAAAACTCCAGTTTGCAAAGAGCGCGGGGTTCGGTTTCTGAGGTGGTTCCTGAAGTCTGTATGAACAACCTCAATCTCAACACAAGTTTTGTTCCCACTGAAACTTGCTCATATAAAAAAAGTGTGATAATTCTAATGTTCAGCACATGTGCTCAACAAAATATCTTTGCACATAACGCACATTACGCACTGCCAAGCAGCACAGCCATAAACTGCTGAAGGCCCAAGAGCATGATCGTGTCTAGGGGTAGACCGTCGTTCTTTTCATCAGGTAAAAACCGAAGTCATTGGGGCGTAAGTGGGAGGTCCTTTCTGAGAGTCCTTTGCAGCACGTCCCTAAAGAATACTGCATCTCAGCAGTAAAAAAAAAAACGTGTTCAAGCATTTCCTTTTTTTTTTACAAAGTATACAGTTGTCGGTTCAAGCGATAGGTACTCCCTTTTCAGCGAGCCAAGCTTTGACGGGCGATGTTCGGCTATGCAACATGAAAAAAAAAAAAAGGTTTTTGTCTTTGGGGGGATGACCATTCTCTTCACTCGTTTCAACACGTCTTGCCCTGGGCCCTCACTCTACAATGTACAGTACAATGGTATGGGAAAAGGTTTATCTATCACATCTTTTGTCAGCCATTTACGTGAAGCGCCACACAAGTAGTCCAAAGAAAACCGCGTTGTTAAAAATTGATAGGCGCCAATGACTTCTTTTAGTTACCCGCGTATGCAACCACTCACAGTTACGTTGGGCGAAACGATAAATTCAGGTAGAAAGCTGTGTTGCCTTGTCTGAATGACCGTGCGTGAAAATGGGTCTTTCTGGTCCCGAAGAAAAATAAATCTGCTGACCTGGCCAGCTGTCTTACGAACAGATGCGAAAAGCCCAGACCACCAACACTGACTCGTCGAAAAAGACTTGATCGGCTCGTCTTCTCCCATACTGAGCTCCAAATAAAAACCGCGAACACACGATGGATGCGTTGAATGTTGATACGTGAGCAATGTAACACCTGTAACACGTACCAAGATTTCGCTGCAAGAAAGGTGTTACACACAGATGAGCGAGCAAAAATTGATAAGCCATTGCCTCCCCACTTGTTCACCTTTGCGTGCAAAGCCTCCGTTTCATTACGGCAATACTCATCAGTATCGCGGCAGTGATCTAAAGCTACACCAAGATAACGAGATGGCCAGTCGGACCATACAACGCGTTCATACACATTCCGCTGGAAGGCCAATCGCCTTGCCAAATGCCCAAACACTTTTCGAAGTTAACGGCGCTACACGTATGTTGGCAAAACCGCTCTGACAACTCTACGGCTTTCTTTACGCTTTCTTGGTCAATGCAAGAAATTGCCACATAATCCGCGTATGGCAAAATTCGCGCTTCAGTAGATTGTAAATTAAAACCTCTAACGTAACTACTACGAAGAATGCTTAAAAAAAAAAAAAAAAGTTCAAGAAAAATACAAAAAAGCTGAGGCGAAAGTGAACATCCTTGTCTCATATTTTCGAGGGTGACATCGTTTTCTCACAGAAGAAAAAAGACGCTCACTCACACGTTTGGTCACAGCAAGACGAATGGCGCAATTTTGGTGTGCCATACGTATTTCCTCACACAGAACTGAACCAACGATTACGTGGTCTAAGATAGAAAAAAATGACATTGTGTGACACACGGTCGAAGGCGTTTTCCAAGTAGACCTGTAGCATAGCGACTCTCCGTTCCATACTATCACAACATTCCAGAATGCTCCTTGCCACATGGACATTTGTAACGATACTTCGTCATCTGATACTATACAGGTCTGGTGCGGGCCGACAATAACCCTTACCACGCTTTGCATTCGCTCTGCTAATGTTTTTATCAAAATTTTATAATCCACATTTTAACGAAGTAATTGGGCGATACGCTCCATACATTACGAAGTATCACGGGATCATCATATTTCCGTATAAAAATCGTATGAGTGCACAAAAATCAAGGAGGCAAAACTTTTACACGATACGCTTCGGAAGTCACTTGGTACAAAAAGAGGGCAAGCTTGCCCTTTAACTCATTATAAAAACCAGGGCCCAAACCATCAGTTTTAAATGGTCGATGGCGCGTTCTACGTCTGCCAATGATATGGGTAGCTCTAGCTTTTCCTTTATGCCGTCTGCCGGTCTTGGCATAAACGGTAAATAAACGCCTCCAAAGCCTTTCTGTTTGGGCGCGCGGTAACTAAAAAGTTGTTTAAAGAACTCCTCGAACGCGCGTTCGATGAAATCCTTATGTAAAGGACGAGCGTGTTGTTAAGGGTATAAATATGATGAAGGGACAAAGGGACGAACAACGTCGTTGTTCTCCGTCCCTTTGTCCCTTCATCATATTTAGAAATCCTTATCTCCTGACAGAACCCCTCAATGATACGAAATTTCGCCTATCTCATTTTCACTCGCATATCTTGGTTCCGCCCCGATCGCCCTTTTAGTGGAAAACTCCCCGAGTGACAACCGCTTCTATCGCGCTCGCACCATGGCCCCCTTATATTGCTCGCTGTCCAGAAATTCTAAGCGCAATTTAATACTGGCAATATCGTGCGCAAAAAAACCGAGCGAGCGGCATTCTTCTTGCATTAACGCCTGAGGCAGGCCATTTAGTTCACTTCTTTTCTTTTTTCCTTCATGCTCCAATACACTCGATCGTTCTGTGGCTAATCGTTTTAATTTCCTGTTTAAACAGTCCTCATTTAATTCCAACCTCTTCCCCTTGGGCGAATTCTTAAAGCTTGTGACCCACCGAAGTTAAAAAATCCTTATAATTTAGAAGCTTCACATTATATTCTCATAGATCCCAAACGAACCTCTTAGGTGCTCCTTTAGAATAACAAAATAAAAAAAAAAAAAAGAAACAAGGGAATGATCAGTGAATGACACGGGGTCGGCTGAATATTGTTTACAAGCGCTCATAATTTCGAGCGAAACGTAAGCCCTGTCTAATCGCGCGTGACTCGTGCCCTGGAACTGCGTGTACTGTACATGCATTCCACTTGAAGCGCAGTCACATAGGCCCCTCTGTACTGACAAAGCCTGGAAGATCGCCACGAGACGCGGCCGCCAAAATTAATTAAACAGGTAGAGCGGGTGCCCCGTTGGTGCGAGACGCCGAAACACACTTCTCCCGAGCGATGGAATGTCCGCTAGTGCGGCTCGTGTTCCTCACGCTACCGCTTCTCTTCTCGTCGAGTTTGAAAACCATTTTTCGGGTCCTCGCCGCTACAAAAGCTGTCCGCTGACGACCAAGTTCCCCGAGAAATGCTCTGTGCGACCGGATCCTCGTGCTCCAAATCTGCGACCGGGCACTCTTTGGCTCCGTCGTCCAACTGCCAGGCTTTGTGAGTATAGAGGAGGCAAGGGCAGTGAGCTACGTTCTCTAATTCACATCGATCGAGCATATCGTTTCACAAAGCTAAACGTGCATCTCTATACCGCGCGCTGTTCAATATGTCTTGGGGCACACAAATACAATTAAAATCACCAAACAAAATCACCAGTCGATCAGTCTGAACCTACCTTTCAATATTTAAAAAAAAAACAGCAAAAAACTACACTTTCCTCTATCTTTGTAGGGGCATATATGCACAAAATAGGAAACATGAAAGTAGAGATAACTAAATCACACAACACAAGTCGGCTCGCATCGCAGCTAATCACTTGATCAACGGTCCCAATACGTTTTTTTAGAAATAAAAGACACCCCCCGACGTCGCCTTAGCGTGGCTCACGCACAGTCGTACCTCCCTTCAAAAAGTCACACCATATTCTTTGGCTGGGCCTCGCTCTTTATATTCGTTTCTTGAACCGCGACCACGTCCAGGGCTTTCTTTATAAATAAGTGATTCATCCGGTATTGACGACGTTTGCCGCATAAGCCTCGCACGTCTAACGTGCCCACAGGTAGTGATCGTTCCAGGTTCAGCAACGATTCAGTGGGAGGCTAGACAAAAGACAAGGTAGGCTCGCAGAAACAAAATTAGACCGCACACGCACTAGAAAGCAAACGCAAACAAAAAGGAACCGTACATTCGCCATACCGTAGGAACCGAGTTCACTCACAGAGAGTCTTGCCTTCGGCAATCGTCCGCCGGGATACGCGGCTTCACCGCGATCCGATCTTTCTTCGATCCGAGCGGTCCAAGCGTAGGCCTCGCTTTGGTTGCCGCCTCGCCAGTACCATCAGGTGTTGCCGCTGGCTCCCTCGGTCGCTTTACCGTTTGGCTGGCGTTCATTTTGGAGTCCTGTTCGTCTGCCGCTCCTGCGACTCTGCTCTTACCGCCAGGGTGGCTGTTCGCCGCTCCAGAATGTCCGCCTGTGGAAAGCGCATGCATCTCGGACAGGTGCTCCTTGGCTTTGACACGGGGCGCGTCTTGACCTCATGTTGTCACCTCAGAGCCGCGCGCTTGTGAAGCTACGTCCTTGATGCCGCCGTCCTTGAGTGTGAGTGCCCCACCCTGTTTCATCGGCAGCAAGTCGGTTGGAGGATGCACTCCTACGGCTTCCTCCGCCTCAATGCCATCCATCAGGTAGTCAGAGTTGTCCTCCAACTTACGGTCTCAGGCCATCGAGGCGTACGCCTTGATGCATTCTTCTGTCTATTGACCGTAGTGGCGGCAGTCGGAGCAGCGGGGGACACGGCAGTCCCGGTGAATGTGGCCCGTACGACGGCAGCGAAGGCAGGGCGAAGCGCGTCCGGGCACCACGACAAGGACAGCCTTTCATGCGCATCTCGGGGGCTGTCCACGGTGTAGCCTTCCTTGAAGGTCAGGCGTAAACTCCGGGTGTTAAACTCGACAGCCTCAAACCCCTTCTCCCGGAAGAAGTCCCTGGTGATCTCGGATACCTTGCCGTAGCACTCCAACTCCTTAACCTGGCCGTTGGGAACGTCGTACGGTACCCAGTGGAGCTTGAGCTTCACCGCCGCGTTCGCCGGGTCGATGACGAGGCAACGCTTTGTTTTACCGTTAGCGAGTGCAGCCTCAGCATCCAACCGTGGTTCACCTGATGTGGACCGGCTGAGGCAAGGCCTTTCAGCACTTGCAACCGCTGCAGCTTGCCACGGAAGTCTTGCACACGGTATACGGTCTTCCTTTCACATCACAGTGTAAAAATACAGCGTTCGTCGCAACATATCCAGTGGGCAGTTGAGGCAGGATAATCTTGTAGTCTTCGGAGTTATCAAAGACAGACATATCACAACCTGATGCGGCCGTTTTTACCGCTCCGTCGGAGCTCATGACCCACACATCCGTACTCGGCGGAGGCCAGAAGTGGAATTTCCGCCAAGCACGCGGCGAAATGGAGCAATATAAACCTCTCAGTTGGCTAATATTTAATTGCAGTCTAGCTTGTATAAAGATTTAGATTTTCAGGGATGGACGCACGAGACACTTTTATGTAGAAATATCAGCAGATACCATCCTCGTTAAGTTATTCACCAATTAAGAAAGGAGGATCTACTCGCGCTCTACTTTCCGTTAGAAAAAAATGACAACTAAACAAAGGTTTATTCTGATACGAAATTTCCATTCTGTTTTTGTTATAAAAAAGTATTTCAATGAAATGATTTTATAGCTTTTTGCATTTTTCTAAATGCCGATCTTGTGAATAGATGAATAATGATTTTACGATTGACACGCCGCGCAATATTAATGATCACTACTCTTGCCAAAGGGGAACAGGTGATTAAGTTTAAATGACTGCTTTTTCACTTGCGAATTTTATATTCACATCCAGATTTTACTTATATTACAATAATAGCTGTTTTGATTTACTAATTTACTTGTAAAATGTTAACGGACGCAATATTTTGTAAGACGCACTAAACGAAATATGGGAATAAAACTGCGATTTAAATGGCAAAAAAATACAGTACATAAAAAACTATGTTTTGTTCTGTCCACCCGTAAATTTCGAATATTTGTTTCTGGTGCCATATAAATTAAATAATAGATGCAGTACACATTTCATTTTATTAGCTGGCTTATTATCTTAGAGTCATAAGCAACCCAGTGTAATCGACACAATCACAGCATTGTCGCGCGTAAAATGTCTCAGACAGCACATTCGTATCCTAAAGTAATCTTCGTCAGTTTGCAATTACCATGTCACGTAGGATTAGTGACCGCTCTCAATATAAATGGTAATGACTTTAGGATTCAAGGGCTATGACAGGCGTTCATTAGGATGTGGTTGATGATGATCATTCCTATCTTTCACGACCCGATCTGCAGGGATCCTTCAATCCCGAAACGCACACGTACAGCCCGTCGGACGTGGCCACAGTGATCGAGGAAGCCAGGCACCGGGGCATCCGGGTACTGGCCGAGTTCGACACTCCCGGTGAGTCCCGCCCTCATTTTTGGTCATCTCGGTATCTTTGGGACCTTTAACGGAATCCTATGCACCGAGTAAGTGAGAGAGACGAGGAGACGTCAGAACGCCGAGCTCTGATTCGAATGATTAATGGGTAGACCTTAAGGCCTTTGCCTCCAGTGCACTCGTCGAACGCTCTAGAACCTGGAACGCCGGCGTCCGACATTTGGCTTTCGCATTCGAACGCGTTTGACGAATTCAGTGGAGACAAAGGTAGCTATAGCTTTAGGGTCTACCCACTAATCATTCGAATTAGCGTTCTGACGTTTCCTCCACTCCCTCGCTTTCTCGGCGCATACAGTTGATCAATCTAATATATATCGTTTAATGGTATTGCGGGGACACTGAAAATGGTGAAGTAAACATATTTAGAATTATACATGTTTTGCAAATGGAGCGGTATCTATCACAATTTGTTTTCTCAACAAAAGTTTGATTTTTAATTATATCCGCTTATAATTGTAATATACACATATTTTTTTACGTAGAGGAATTTATGGTTGTGAGCAACACCTCTCAAATAACAAAGTTCAGGGTTACGTAGGCTACCGTAGGCCAGCTGCAGTGCACATCGAAGTTCGACCCCCTTTACCGGATGAGCCTGTTAACACAGACAGAGCCCAAGGCCGACAATGCGAAACATACACCGACAATGAGTGCACGTCATTTTCTTCTGATACTGTGTGCAGTTAGCACTCGTCCAGTCAAACCAATTATTTGGATTTCTTCCTCGCTGGACGCGCTTCACGAATCACAATGATGACTTCTTGTGTGTGGAAATAATTGAGATCTGCGAGAAATTAGAAAGTTGATGAACAATGTGAAAAATTAGATGAGCTGACAATTTTTATTAGTTTTGCTAATGATCGTACACATTTGGGTAATAAAAGGAGATGGGGACGTCTGATGACTTCTCACCCACAATAGCCCTCTCCGGTCTGACTTGCATAAAATAACTACCATTCTCTTAAACCCTACTTGGGCGAGCACCAAGAAAACTTTGTAAATATTTCGACAGAAAGACAAAACGGAGCTTTACTTGGCGCCATAGGGGACACCGAATTCCTAAAATCACATTTTTCGAAGTGGACGTATACAATACGTAAATCGCAAAATAAAATGTCGGTAAAAAAATTATTAACGTAATACCCACGTCGTGAGGCACATTTCAGCGTTTTAAAAACATGCTTCGATATACGGCTCGAAATAGGAGCCGTTTCCGGATTTGATCTTAACTCAAAATGAGACTCGCAACGTGGATATTGCGGTTGGTTTTTCTTTCGGTGAATGCTTATTGTGTGTCATGGCATGTTCTCTTCATGCACGTATGAAATATTTTATGAGACATGCAGTGTTCTTTCAAAAGGTACTCGCGGTATCATTCCAAAGCTGCATCGGACTATCGGAACGTCGTACATGAACGCATCTGTAAACCACCAGTATGAGAATGGCGCCCGATGTTCCCGCAGGCCACACGCAGTCGTGGGGTGCGGCGTTTCCCGATCTTCTGACCCCGTGCTACGAGGGTAGCACCCCCAACGGCAAGTTGGGGCCCATGAATCCGATTCTCAACACCACCTACCAGTTCCTGAAGTACTTGTTCCAGGAAGTCGTGGACGTGTTTCCCGACCAGTACCTTCATCTCGGTGGGGACGAAGTGCCCTTCAACTGCTGGTGAGAGCCGGTGAAAACTAACCGATTGAACGACCTGCGATTAGACTTGTACCGTACGCATTACAAGTAATCAAATTACTTGTAATCGATTACTTTTTGGAGTAATTTTGTAATCAGTTGATTACTTTTATTAGGCAGTTATCACAAGAGTAATCTGATTACTTTTAGAAGTAATGAAAATTACTTCTAAGCGTTGCTATTTTTCCACGGGACCCTCCCCCCCCCCCCCCCCCCCCACACACACACACCTTTTTTTTCTGAAATGACAAGACTAAAATTTTTTTTTTTTTAACAAAAAAAAAGATTTTCGCGGAGCTGTAGGAAACGAGGTCAACCCCTTTGTATGTACAGTTTCTGTGGAATGTCCGTTTTTTTTTCTCGAGCTGGGACAGGGAGTGGGAAGCCCAAGGGAAGCCCCAGTGCGTGACAAAGGCCATTCAGGGCGAAGTTGAGGGAGCAGAACGTAGCTTTGTAAGTCCTTCGTTCAAACTAGCTTCCTCACGCACACACACACAGAAATAAACAAAAACAATCCTGCTTACGGTACCTACTCGCAGCCCGTAGGAGAACCAGAACCGAAGAATGCCTAAAGTGGATGCAAAATATAACAGAGCCAGTTCAAATACACGTCAAGATCCCGTATTTCCCCTACGTGGTCTTTGTGACAAGCAAGGTTTCGAGTTGAGAAGTGGTCGGGCGATCTCTTCCGTTAATGGATACTACACATGATCCGTTTCAAATCCTGGAGCTGCTGCTCTTTTGTATAACATGCGAGTTCATCCACATGTGAATATATCTGGAGAAGCGCGTGTGTGTGCGAAAGAGAGTAAGGGCCTCATGGTTGCCAGTACAAGAATATATATAGAGCAAGAAAACAAAATACCTTTTATTTAGAACCAGAGATTTTAAGAAGCACTCTAAGTTTCTATTCATCTGGGACCAGTGGAGATGTTTCGGGTGAAATAGCGATTGCGACACTGCTAGAAATTGGGCAGCTAGAAAAACCGATGATCCCATGATGCAGCGCACAGAGATGGCTAATGCTGTGGAGGGAACCAGTTTTTTCTTCTTCAATACTTGTGAAAATGTGAAATATAGGTTGGAAGTAGTTCATTGTTATGAGCGCTAAAGATGTAAGTCTTCACACAATAAAGTAATCGGAAAAGTAACGGTTACTTATTAAAGTAATTTCCAATTACTTTTGCTGTCGAGTAATCAAGTAATCTAATCGAATACTTTTTAGCCAAGAGTAATAGGAGTTGTAATCGACTACTTTTTTTTAGTAACGTCTACAAGACTGCCTGCGAATCAGGTGGAGGCTCTGCTGCTCTAGGCAGTCGGGCTTGGATACAGTTTTGGGTTTATTAGGACAGCGCCTGATAATGTGTGCTTCTTGGGCGAGTTGGTGATTAATGATAGGTAGCAATAAGGAAAAAAAGGAATGATGAAATGGTATGATTAAATGGTACCACTTAAGTAACGGAGCCGTTTTATCCTATCTACAGAATGACCACAAAGGCTCACGCCGTCTGAGCTTTCAGAAGGAGTGGTACTTTGAAAGAGTCTAATCGGGGCCTCAGAGCTGCCCCCAATGATTTACCCTGAAAGCTTTTCCAAATACGCTTCCCACTTTGAAGATTATTGTTTTGCGCACTGTTTTTTGTTATTGTAGTGAACATTTTTAAACAGTTTTTTTTTTAGTTTAAAGTGTCCGTCTCTTGGCCTAAGTGTTTTTATTATTCGTGATATTCTTACACATGCAAATTCCTCTATATTCTCACGTTGTCATGACCACCTACATATTTAGCCAATTTCTTTTTTCTTTTCAGGAAATCTAATCCAAACATAACCGACTTTATGAAGAAGTTCAAGATTACAGGACAGTATCAGAAGCTCGAGGAATATTATATTCAAAAGTAAGTTCTTTCCTTCAAATCAATAAGTGTTTAATGATGTTTTATTAGATAAATTAACGAATTTATTTTCTCGTGACAAATTCTGCTCACGGTAGACAGAATTCTAAGAGGCTAATAATGTTGTCCCTAAGCAAAATATATGTTGTTGTTGTTGTTTTCTTTTACCATAGGCTGTTGGAGATTGTTCAAGGGTTGCGCAAGAGTTACATTGTCTGGCAAGAAGTCGTTGATAACGGCGTTCAGGTGCGTTATCTTTCCTTATAATATTTTTCGTCTCTGTTGTATCCGGGGTGGGTGCGTTTCATTTTTCGAAAATATGAGACAAGATTAAGCTTTTACGACAATGGAAAGGAAGTTAATGCCGGAGCAATCGAAGGTGGTTGCCTTATTTTGCAATTATGCCAGTTAACCTATAATGCTGAGATTACAGTTGATGAAAAGGTCGTGTGGGACTTGTCTTTTTACAAAGAACATAACGAAAATCTTGAGTATTTTTCAAAACAGGTACTACAGTAAGAGCACTGCGCGTGAGAAGAAATAAATAAAAAGTCGGCTAAAACCCACAAAAGTACTGACTTCAAACTCAAGTTAGCTACAAAAACCAGCGACTGCGATCTGTGTGCGTTTCTTAATATTGCATAACCTTCATATGAAGTCAGTGCCAGTTTTTGTTTTAATAATAATAATAATACTTTATTTACTGAAAAGAAAAATTTACACAAGATAGCGTACTGGCCCACGAAAGCAGAAATGATTGTGTGTGGGTCCAGGCAGCAAACAAAACACTGCATACATCATTACACATAAGGAAGAACTGTGCACTATGCAAACCATTACAACTTTTTATCCACGGGTAGTACCAGCGAGCGTTTGACACCATTCTTTGACGTTTAGTTTCACCGCGCGAATGGACGTTAAATTACTTAAAGTTTCAGGCAACGCGTTAAATAATGCAGGGCTGTAATATTTCCTTTTTTACCATAATTCGTTAGACCTTTCGGCAAGAGAAATCTCTCTGTACGTCTTAGGTTTCTTTTCTTAACCACGTATTTGAAATCATTTTTATAATAATTACTTGTTATTGCTACATATTTCTAATATTGATCGAATGAGAGTACCGTATTTTCCGGACTATAGTCCGCACCCGGTGTATAGCCCGCAGAGGCAACTTCAAGGTCCAAAATAAAAGTTTTTGCTTAGATAGTCCGCACCCGGTGCATAGTCCGCACTCAGTGCATAGTCCGCACCTGGTGCTTAGTCGACACGAAAATTTTCTCATACGCCGCACACCTTGACATATGTCTGCTTTCTTAGCTCACAAAGAAGCTTGTATTATACATAAATCTTAATTTACATACTCGTTTATTCACAAAATCCGTCTCGTCTCGTCATAATCAACGATATTGAAAAACAAAATTCCTGTATAGTCCGCACGCGTAGATAGTCCGCACAGCCTAAAATTTCAACTTTTAAACATGTATAGTCCGCGGACTATACTCCGGAAAATACGGTATGCCTAGTGCCTTCATTTTTTCTTCAAGTTCTAAGCCATCATGGACTGAACCATATGAAACGTTATTCGCAATATGCTTTATGACCCTATCAATTTTCTTTCTTTTGCACCCTGAACAATTCCCGTATATCGTTCTTCCATACCGTAAGATTGACTCTCCTAGAGCTCTGAAAATAGACTGCCGTAATTTTACACAGCATGCACTTTTTAGTTTGTATATATACCCGGATACTGAACGGAGTTTTCTAGTAATATGTTCTAACTGCTGTTTCCAAAGTACGTGCTCATCGAAAATATACCTAAATAGTTGACTGAAGACTCATATGGTAATGGCTTACATCTGCAGATGGACTGATCTTGCTCACGAAGGTGGATATATATGTTTGTGTTAAGTTCAATGCGCTTATGAGGGTTACGGAATCATATTAGCTTAGTTATATTGGTATTTAGAAAACTTTCGTTACTCGAGAACCAATCTATTAATAAGTTTATCTCACTCTGAAAAAAAGAGGAACTGCTTGCTCGTAGTCATAATGTGGTAATAATAAAACGGTATCCTCGGCATACTGAAACATTCTAGACTGCAACGGGATTGATCCTGGGTCGTTCACATAAATATTAAAAAGCAAGGGTCCTAAGTTGTTGCCCTGCGGCACACCACATTCGATTCTTACTTTTTGACTTGTGTTGTGACTAATGTTGACCATTTAAAATTGGTCCGTAAAGTAGTTTGTAAAAAATGTGTTAAAAGGACCTCTGAAACCGTGCTGTTCAAGTTTACGTAATAAAATTTTATGGTCTAATCCAGGGGTGGCCAAGCTGCGGCTCGCGAGCCGCATGCGGCTCTTCACGTGTTAAAGTGCGGCTCGCGGCTCATCTCGCCAACAACCCCCCCCCCCCCCCCCAAAAAAAAAAAAGAATAAAATAGAACCCGTTTTAAATCGAAAGACAGGTGCGGTTTGGTAGTCTTGTGCTACTGCTACCTTACGTACAGTTGGACTGCTTTTGACTCGAATAGATTGAAAGAATTTCGAGTTATTTTGTTCATTGCTCTGGACAAAAGTTTGACCCCCACCCGCGGCTCTTGTATGTTTTGTGGTTTTGATTGCGGCCCTTAGGCCGGGCCAGCCTGGCCACCCCTGAACTCTAATCTGTCATATGCTTTAGATAAATCCACAAACAACGCAAGCGCTATCTTATTATTTTCAAGTGTCTCATTTACACAATCGGAGAAATCTTCTAGTAGTGAAATCGTACTTCTTTGTTTTTGGAAGCCATACTGCGCGTCATTTAATAAAGAAAATTTGTCGCAAAACCCATTCATGCATTTTTGAACCCATTTCTCTAGGATGTGAGCGATCACAGGTAATATAGATATGGGTTAATAATTTCCAACTTCTTTCTTATTACCTTTTTTATAAAGTGGCCTTACTATTGATACTTTTAGCCCTTCCGGTATTTCACCCGTTGTCAAACAGCCGCTGATGTGTTTAAGTAGCATCAGTTTTAACTTTGGATAGTTCTACTTTAAATCCCGTACACGAATTTCATCTATCCCAGGTACCTTTGTAATTGACATTGAGTTGATAATATCGAACAATTCTTGTTCGTGTAGTTCTGCTAAGTGGGCCGAATTTAAGCAGTCGATCTGTTCAGCTGGATTTTTTTTCACATGCGGTAATATATTCTGCTTTAAGGCTTTTACAGCACTAACAAAACTGCTATTGAAGGACTGCACCAGTTCCGTGTAGTTGTCTATACCGGGGAAATTATTTCTTATTGTATCGTCAATATTATTTTTCCTTTTTCTAACAATTAACTCATTTACGAGATCCCATGTTTTTTTTTTGTTTTTTTTTAATTTCCTGCTGAAGCAAATTCGTTTAAGTAATGCTTCTTCTTCGATAATCCAATTTTAGATGTTACTTTATTTCGGAGTGCACGAAATTCATTTTTAAGATTTTTATCTTCGGGATTTTGCTTGCATCGTTGCCATAATTTATCTTTTTGATGACATAGTTCCAAAATATCGTCATTAATCCACACATTTTCTGGTTTTCTTTTTTTAGCTTTGTAGTCATGGAAGAGGTTTTATAAATATCGCTGAATTTATTTACGAACAAATTGTAAGTGGTGATATGATCATACATTCCCAATGAATTCCAATCATACGTGCTACTCAGCCGGTCTATCTTTTTATCATCTAAGACTGTTTTAAGCACTGTACGGTTGGACGTGTAATTGGCTGGGTTTTCTCCTAATACTGCGAGAGCTATGCAATAATGATCCGCGACTTTTTGTTTAATCACTGCAGGAACTAATGTCAGATTTCCATGTCTAGTTATTATATGATCAATACATGACTTAGTTATTTTACAACCGTAATATTCTTTCGTGTAATCTAGTATTACGTTCTCTAGACCAAAGGAAGAAAAAACATCTAAGTAATAGGCCATATGCAAAATTTAGAGCGCCATCTAGTAGCGCGCCGAGAACTACGTCCGCCATCTTGTTAGTGACGAGAAAACGAAACCAGAGACCCGACCGGCAAAGAGCCCATGTAAACAAGCGACCGCGCTTCGTGCGAGAGATGCGATGCCAACGGTTGCTGCGTTCCGCTGCGGATGCAGCGATAAACCTTCGATTCGTGCGTGACGTGAACGCAAACGTCAACAGGGTTCACTTTTGTTTCCTTATTTTTATTTGTTACTTGAGACGCAGCTTTTGACAAAAACAATCGGTGACAACGCGAAGAAACATGCGGACGTTATCGCGCGGCGTGAAGCCATTTTCAACTGTTGAACTGGGCCTTCATCTTTTCACGAAGTTGTACCAAATTTGTTTATGACCTTCTCCTTTCTTTTATATGCGTTGTAGTGTCGGCCTGCCTTTTTGTTGATGCGCAAGCAGCTCAATGCTTGCGGACGAGACCAAGGCTGTTAAGCGAGTCAAAAAGATGGCAGTTTTAATGATCTACACCACCAACCATAATTGAAGATGCGTGCGGTTAAAAGTGGTATGGCTAGGTTCATCGCAGTGGCTAAAACTTCGATGTCAGCGGCGGCAAATATTTAGGTTACGGACTTCGAATGAAGCAACACGGGCGGTGCCAACTTCATTTTACAACCTCCTTTTTTTTTTTCCTCTTTCCTTTTTGTCGCAGCCGAGGTAGAAATTTTGTTTTGTGCAAAGAAGCTCGGGGGTAGTTTTGAGAAAGTTACTGCAGTTATTCTGTCAGGGTTGAACAAATCGTCATTCATAGCGCAACATCCGTCAACTGTGCTTGAAGTCAACGCTATCTGAAACCTAATTTTGCCCTTTGCAACGCTTGAAAAATATTGCCCAGGGCACAGTTTCTTTTAGAAGAACGCAGAGTGTTCCACCAAAAAACCCACCGCCAGTGAGAACTAAAAAAAAACTAATTTTGAGTCATTTTTTTTGCGTGGAGAAGTATACCGCTACACAGTACGACTTCAAGCGTATTCGCATCGAAAAAAGAATTAAAAGTGTTCTTAAAGATTAAACGCATGACGGCCTAGTCCTTTCGGAGGCCTGTGCACATGCTGGCGACAACAAGCTTCCACAGCGAAGGCGTAGGACTTCGTCCGCTGCTTCGACGAGGTTGTCGCCAGCTTGCACAGGCCTCCGAGAGTTTTGTCAGACAGTTGCGGTAGGTTGTTTAAACTGTTCGTCCACATAATATGGTCAAAAGGCGGAAAACACTTGCTGCGCCATCGCACATTGCCCGTACGGCTGTCTCCGATGCCTCCACTGAGCTTTCGTACCAACAACGCTTGCAAACATTAAAATGGCGACGCTCTCAGTGTTGTCAGACCACAAAGCAATTTCGTATAAGGTCTATTAGAAACTCCGCATTTTGTTTCGTCCGAAATATCAATATTAAAATCACCGGCTAGTAGAATATGCTGGTTGTTATCAAATTGGCGAAGTAGGACAGAAAATTCCTCACAGAACATGTTTATGTTTAAATGAGGTGGTCTATAAACCGCGCACACAATATATGAAGACGAAGATTTGTGAATCGAGACTGCGCAAACTTCTGCGTGAACCATGGATACGTTTATCCTATCTGAAAAACAATCATTTTTTTACAAACATCAATAAACCACCTCCCCCTTTTTCTTCACGACACAGACAATATGAGTGGAAACCAGCTAGCGTAAATTCTCAGCACGCTTTTCGTCCACGCTAATTTCGCTCAATAACTAAAAGTTAGTCCCAATGCCTGCGCAAGCTTCGGAATTTACATGCAGAAGGCTAAGCTCTACATTACCGCAGCTACTTTCCGTCTGCACACGCGCCCAATAAAAGTCCCATTCGCGTATCGAGTCGAAAGTGCTCTCCATTGCTACGTTAGTTTGGTTAAATTTCTTTCACTTTCGATACGGATGGCACCAGCGCCTTTTTTCTGCCGTACAAAAATCTTGCCGTTTCTCATCAACACAAACTTGTACGCCTTTGCTCTTGCACATTCCCTAGTTTGCCAAAGTAGACCTTTCAATGTTTTGGTTAGATTCTCGTTAATGTAAATATTTTCATTTCTTAGTGTCACTCGCTTTGTCATGCACAGGTCCCTCGTTTTTCTTTCCGCAAACCTGATAAGAACCGGTGCTATTTACCCTTCCCTCGCCCTGAGTCGGTGGGCAGCCTCAATGTCCTCTGCGCCTGGTCGAGTTTGGCAGCTAGGTTTTTCAGAACGTCTAATACATTCTCGTTGGGTTGCTGTACGATTCCATGGATCCCTACCTTTTTCCGCCTGGAGTACTGTTCTCCGTTGTCTACTGCTGTTTTCAGGTCTCGAATTTGAACATCCTGTTCCGCCACCCTTGCTTCCAGTTCGCCCGTGCTCTTTGTCAGTTCTGTTATTGTTGCGCTCTATGTGCCTAATCTTCGCAGAAGTTCATCATACTTTGCTGACAGGTTGGTCATGGCGGTGTCTACTGCGTCGACTGTTTTCCCGCGGTGATCTAACTTCGCCATTATAGTATCACCTTTACCAGCCTGAGTCTCCAAAGCGTTTCAATGCATTTTATTCTGCCCAAGACGTCCATGAGTCGTTTACTAATGTCGTCATTTTGAGCTACTATCTTGTCCAGATTCCTCTCGCGAGTGCTCAGTGACGCCGGCTGCGTCGGCGACCCCCCATCTGCGGTCTGTTGGTCGTCAACCACGGTGGACTGACGGGTTGCATGAGTGTGCATGTATTGCACTTCCATGCGGTACGATACTCTGGCGACAGAGCCATCAGAAGCTTTCTGGTCACACCTGAGCACTTTCCAGTATGATAGGCGTGCTGACATTCTGAACACGCCGCAACAATCCCATCCAGCGGCAAAGGCTTAAGACACGCGATGCATTCACTCTTCGTGGCCATGGCTAAAAGAGTCTATTCGAAGTTTTATTTATTCCAAATATTTGTGACAAGCGGTGCTAGTTCACTGATATGTTTCCACGTGGCGAATTCACCCTCATAATTTACGCCGTGTGCACATTTCTCGAGGAGTGTGTGCCGCGTGCAAAACATAAGAACAGCGGAAAAACAAAAATAAATAATGAAGGTAGGAGCGCCTTACGGCTGTAAACTACTGTTAGCGTTATCATACAGTATTTTAACTAATGACAACACTGCCACCAACGAAAAAGCACCATGTCTTCAGAAAAAGTTCGTAGTATTTCGAAACGGTATAGTTTTAGCGATCTGTTTGTTGGCTTGCGGGATGTTTAGATACGTTTGAAAATATTCATCCCATAGGTGCGCCTAAAGTTTAAAAATAGGAGTATTGCGGAGGGTTGATTCCGTAAATGATTTATGTAATATTAAGTTTTCTGCTCCGTTCTTTATTCACATCATTTTCAGCGTGCTAATTTAAATCCACTTTCCACCTGGCGAGAAATCAACACAAATAACGGTGATTTAACACGCACAGTGCGCTAGAAATTATCTTTATATTATACCCAGTACGCGTTTTTTTTTTTTTGCGTATATATGTAGTAAAGCAAATTTACATTATGGCTTTTTAGCACATAATAATTAAACGGGCCGCTGAAATGCAGCAATCTATACGACATGTGCGCCGCTTTCAAAGATGTTTTGGTTTACATCGGTCATTATTTCCTATTCAATTGTTTCCTTCTTTTACTACATAATTGGCGATCTTTGGCATAATCCAACTCGATCCCCTGGGGATTCCAGGTGGCTCCAGACACGGTGGTCCACGTGTGGAAGCAGCCCCAAGAGACGGAGCTGACGATGGTGACTGCGCGCGGATACAAGGCCCTGCTCTCGTCCTGCTGGTACCTGGACTACATCTCATACGGCAGCGACTGGAAGAAGTACTACGTCTGCGACCCTCAGCGCTTCGACGGTGGGCAGCCACACGCTTTCTCGCACGAACATCCAGCCCTTTCTGGGTAGCAATGTCGTAATGCCGACGTCAGCCACAAGACGCCAAAGCTGGCACAGAACACTCGAGTGATGTGTGAACGTTTGACTGGGACTCGTATTCTGACGGATTGAACAGCGATAGCCTCCTCTATACTCACAAAGCCTGGCCGTTCGACGACGGAGCCATAGAGTGTCCGGTCGCAGATTGGGAGTGCGAGGATATGGTAGCACAGAGCATCAAAGAGCCATTTTTTGGAGAACCTGGACGTCAGCGCACAGCTTTTGGAGCGGCTTGGACCTGAAACACACTTCTTGTGTGTTTCGGGTCTGCTGCGAGACGCTGCAGCGGGGCGCCAGTCACGTGGCTTTCCTCTCATCCTCTATCTGTTGCTTCACCTTTTCCATTTCGGCGGCCGCTTCTCGTGGAAATCTGCCAGGCTTTGTCAGTATATAGGAGGCTATGAAACAGCAATCCCGGCCAAACGCGGAAGCCATGTTCTTTGTGTGATCCGCGCTGTGTTCAGGAAGGTGACAATCCGGGACTACGGCCTCGTCGTCTAGGAGCTGTGGAATCATTATGAACATATCGCCATTGCGTCACAAGTTCAATGCCTTGTTGCAGATTTTTAAACAGCTCAGTCATGGCATACATAGATTGCTTTGCCAACACCAGTTAAACATTTGCATTGTTCTTATTTTATGAATATGGTTTTAATTCAATCGAGCAATATATGGACGTTGGATGTAGGCGAGAGCAGGTAATGGGCTGCGTACGCGAGTTTGACATGCAGAAAATGACGAGAGCACGAGGCTGCGTATTCATAAAAATAGGACCTTCTAAAACATTATTCTAAATATTCGTGCAAACAAATGGTCTGGGCAAAGAAATATCTCTATAGTCTAGTAAAGCACTGCCTTTTGTTTCCACACCAACGACACCTTATTGTAAGATAACGTTCACCTCACAACATAACTAATTATGCTGTGAGGTGAACGAAATAAAAGGCTGCCTGACGACTTTCCTGAAGAACTATAGTTCTTCAGGAAGGTCGTCAGGCAGCCTTTTATTTCGCAGAAAAAAAGCTCACCTTGATGAAGGCTGCCAGCGTCGCAGCTCACTACGGGAAATCTTTAATTTGAACTTTCTTTCTAGTACTGAATAGAAAATGGTGCCATGCCTTATTCTTTCTTCGTTAATATATTTATATAGCTGAAAAACGTGGCAATGAAAATCGAAGTATAAATATTCACAGAAAATTCAACGCTCACATAAACGTCCAAACGTTAAAAAATCTCAAACTATGAAAGTATACGAGGGTAAATTTTAGTCGCCTCTATAATAAGGTCACCTTTCAGAGCAATTCAAAATAAATGACACTACATTCATATTTTTGTGAGTTACCAAGCGTAAGTTCTTACGCTGAACAAACCTTTTCCTATTTGCGCAAGGTAGTGGCCTCTTTGCGAATTATAATTTTACCAATATAAAGCAACCGTAACTTGGTATTTTCTGTTCCTAACTAACAGGCAAACATGGAATCTTCAAATAAGAAAACAACCACCGAGTGTTCTCTAAATCTTCTCCACTTAAATGTTCACACCGAGAGGGAAAGCTCCAGAGATACAAGAGGAAAGCTGCAGAGATGGAAACTTTGTTCCCGAAATCCTAATCAAGCTTCCTCTTTGAGGGTGCTACTGGAGGGACTTTGTCATTGCCTTTTTGGGCACAAACTAAAAACTATCCAGGAATTCAGTATGCAAATATTACCGAAATGAAACGAAATAACATCGTTAGCTTTGTAAATGTGTCATAATCTAAGAGACTTTAGTAGAGGTAGGGGCTGGAGTGGGTTGTACTCCGAGATACTACGAAAGAACTCCACATTTTCTTCAGTTGTCAGGATCTACCATTCAAGGGACGATTAGGTAGTGCAGAATGAAAGTTTCAGAAAATTTCTGCCATGACAAAGTAATTTGAATGTAATGTGGTTACTTTGCTAAATAAATATGTCATTGTTTTATTATTTTAGCCGTGGTAATTTGTAATGCATGTTAATTACCTATTAGTAATATAATTTAATTACAACAAGAAAGGAATTTGGCAAGCTCCGGTGGCAATGGGTGGAAGTCTGGGTACTTTGAAATGTTGTGAACTTCGGAAACTAAAGCGTTATTTTATCTAAACATAATTGCTACCTAGACATTTATTTGCAACCCCCGAGATATAGGGGCCTTAAGGACATTTCTCGACTTTCACTAAGTGGTTTTACGGATAAAACCACTGAGTGTTTGTTGAGTAGCACAGAGACCACAGTTTATTGTTTTCTCGCGATTCTCTTTTGTCTTAGCAATCACAGAAATGTAGGTACATCACAGCTTCCTATAAAATTCCACGAAACATTATGTTTATGACGTGTAGTTACACTTTATTTTATTTACATCAATTACTAAAAAGAACTGCTCGGAATATTATCCTAGTGTTCCAAAAGTAATGTTAAACATATAGCGAAAAAAAAAAACTAAGAAATTAAAATAAATTTGGACCGCGCAATACACACGCTTTTTCGGAATATTTTAACGTATCCAATATGAATGCGGGCGCTTCAACTAAACTTTTAAGCGGATCCTGCTCCGAATAATCAAAATTACTTTTATTTTCCCCGGTATATCTTTCCGGCTGAATTCTTCCAAGTGCAACCTCTCGTTCTTCGTAGGAACTGCTTCCCAGAAGGCGTTGGTGCTCGGCGGTGAAGCGTGCATATGGGGCGAGTGGGTTGACGCCACCAACATCATCAGCCGAACCTGGTAAGGACAGACTGGGTGTTACCTGCGAGGCGCTTTGTTTCCAACGATACCGCGTTAAAGGCTGTTCACGCGGGACACGACTCATCCCAATTTGCGTCAATCGCAATTTTCGGCAGAAAGAAGTTTAGTCTTTCCTCCGCTTCCGGTCAGCTTTGGAACTAATTTGGAGAAATGGGGAGAGCGGGCTCCCGTTTTTGGTAATAAGCTCAGGACGTAGGCCGCAGGACGCAAGGAATCGAGCCCTCGGCCGGCCGCCGTACGAGGCTTCCGCGGATGTTGTTTGTCTCGAACCTCGCGCGAACAAAAATTCATGAGACGATGGCGAGGAGGAATCTCCACGCGCATTTGGCAACTCGCTGTGTCATTTGGCAATCGCGCTGTTTCGAGCCCGGCAGCGTAAGAGATGTCTGGACTGACATCGGAAGTAGGTGCCGAAGCGGAGGCTGTTTTTACGAAGCGCGCGCATATTTTGTCGCACAGGACGCGAGTCGCACTCCGTTTGGACAGCCCTTTTATTTCACGGAAGATAGTGAAGAGGAAGAGGTACAAGTTTGACTCGGCTCTCTATATTTTACATCACTTTACTTCCGATCGCAGCCGACACTAGGGTTTGATCGAGCCAATCAGGCATTGCCGAAAGGGCATCGTCACGCCACTTCTTTTTCCTTACCACCGGTGAAAGCAATCACGCACAGAAGTGGATGCATTCATTGATTGGTAGAATAGGTGATGGCAAATGCACAAAGCCGACGAGCACTTTTGCCGCCGCCTCATTTGCTCGACCGAAGCGCAGCGTCGGCTGCGGTTCCAACTGAAACGTAGTAGAGATGAAAATGTCCCTAAAAATGCGAGGGGTGGATGTGAGATTGACCAGTTCTGCGGTAGAGCTGCATCGCATACTTTAGTTGGAGGTTATACTTGAACTAAGCACCGCCTGGAATTCGGTAATCGTACACTCGAATATTTTATGCCGGTTCGTTGTCCCTAGTGTGCACTACGGAGCGAGACTGAGTTAAGTGCATCGCTGTAGTGCAAACTGACGGAAAAGAAGCCTAATATACTAGTATATACTACTTTGTCACGTGTTACTTGACTCGGTGATCCTGGCAAAGTTTTTTTGCGTCGTGTTGCTCGGAAAAAGCATTCCCCATAATTAAAGGATTATTGGTTATTTTATACCGGATGCTACGAATATTAGTTCCTAAAACTCCGTGGTGTAAAGTTCAGTCTTATTGCGAAACGTTGCTCTTGAGTCTGAGTGTTTCAATGAGACTCATTTCTTTGCTTTGTGTACCTGTTCCTGCTTTGATCCTTTGCTAAGACATCCTTCAACGATGTGCGTCATATCGCAATAGCTCGTTGCTGTATAGTAAAGCCTTGCTTTGCCAGTATTTGTGTTTTTAGGTTTCACTGCGGAAAAATTTCCCCGTGCAGGTGGATGATCAGCTCCGCTCGCTCTGCAAATAGATTACTCGTAATCGCTCGAGTAAAGCTCAAAATTTGACCGCGAGTGTTCAGGGTCGATACCAAAAATTGCGACGTTCGAAGAACAAAATGAAAATATTCGCCAACATCGCCTACATTGGACCGTGCGAGCGAAATTGAATATTCACGAGGCAATGCAAAGAAGCTACGATTTTTAAAGCTACGGACACGATTAATATGCCTGCGAGCTTTTAAAATAGAGATAGAGTATTTTTACATTTAATAGCCCCTTCCCCTGGCAAATGCCGAGCGCTCCGCGCTAGCGGTCGTCGAGCGGTCGGCCTCCGTGAGCGTAGGTCACGTGATCCATCCCAGTGGCACGCGCTGCGGAGCAAATCGAGCGTAACGCTCCCAGCGCCACCGCTTCCAGAGCGTCTGCTCTCGCTTTTGAACAGTTGCGGTTCCCATTGCTATCTTGCTGAAAGCATGAAGTTCTGATCGGAACTTTATGCTTTCACAAAAAATTGATTGTTTACTACTTGGTTAACGGTGACCCCGACGTTAAGACACAATTTATTTTTCCTTACAGTTATATAATCCCGACGAAGACAGCTATAAGTACTTGTACGATGCTATTAAGCAATACCAAACACGTATGCCGTAAAGCGATCGTCATCTCCGAAGGCGACTTCCATGATTCATCTGCGGAGTATTTGGCGTGTTATCTTCTAATTATTCCAATTACATTACAGAGACCACAAAACGAACAAACGACATCTCTTCATCCGAATGGGCGCGCACAACACCTTCGACGTAACGCGATATCTTGGGCCTCTTCGCTGGCCAGGCAAACGACTCGGCAAACACTTCGCCGAGAGTACGGCTGCCTCGTCGTCACTCGAGCTGGAGCTAAGCTGGTATCTTCGTCGCTGTCACTGCGCTTTATTAGACCTCCTGAAAGTAACTGCAACGATGTCATCGCCGCAGTATGCTCGGGCGAGTCAGTCATGACGAGGGGAACGAAAGCAAGCGCAGCAAGAGAGCTCACCCAGCAATCGAAACAAAAAAGTCGCGAAACTCCTTCACTCCCCCGCGGTAAGGTCGATAACGAAACTGAAACGTTGCGAGAGGCGACTACAGATCGTACTCCTCCGAAAAAGTCTGCGCGGAGAACTACTCCGGACCGCTCGACGCGCTCCGCCACTTTTCCACGGAGCGGTTGGAGCCGCTCGGCGAGCGCCCCACTGGCTCCAGATCTACAAGCGGCACACGGAGAGATTGCTCTCATCTAGCGAGGGAAACAAGAATCCGCTCGGCGAGCGCGCTATTGGCCGGGGGAAGGGGCTATAAAATAATTTGAGCCACCCGCCTTCCCCAACACTATCCAAAGAACGAGCACCTTTTCTTACAAGGTGCTAACCACCCCATGTTTCGTTTAAATTTCACTCGCAACAATAAAAGAGCGAACACGACACAGGTAATAATTTCGGTTTCTTACGATACATCGAAGATTTCTAGCTATTCGTGTGTTCGTATATGAAAACAGTAATGAAGCCGCAAAAACACGAGGAAGACACGGACGAACGACAAACCGGAGACAACGAGAAATAGCACTCGACTTCGTTTCACCATAACTGGGCATAGTGGGAAAGCTACGGCCCCCTCGAGTCAGCCCGAGGCACCGAGCGAAGCACGAGACACCCTTCCGCAGGAGAATAGACCGATCTCACCAAGCGTTCCACGCATGCGTGACGCCGCCATAACTGTAGTTCGTAGGAGGCAGACGCCAGTTCATGAGACAGCTCATGCCGCCTCGTGCTCTGCTCGCGCAGACCTCCAGCAGTGTTGTCGCGCGTGCAGAAAGACTACAGCTCCCACGATGCATGTCGGCAGCGGTGGCGTACTCAAACTAGCTGGTGAGATCGGTCTATTGTGCTCGGGCAATACACTGTCAACTGCCTCACTGCGATGCCCATTGGCGAATATTGCGAAATAAAAAAAAATGGGTATACACGCCATACGTGTGGCTTCCTGCGTCCGTGACTTGGTGGCGCTTTTCAGCTTTTGTTCGTGTTTAATTTTCGTGGTGCTGATCTTTGAAACGCCCTGCTCGTAGGCCCCGAGCTTCTGCGGTCGCCGAACGACTCTGGAGTCCCGCCACGCTGACGGATCCTGAGGCCGCAGCGGAGAGGTTCGAAGAACACCGCTGCAGGATGATCAGGTGGGTTATAGAAGAGTGGTGGTCTGCTAAAAGCGACTGAACTGAAAAGATAATTCGAATCGGCAGAACAATTTGCGACTTTTAAAGTCAAAAGTAGCGAAGAATGTAACGGTTACTTTCGTGAATAATGGTGAATATTTTTTACTCTCAACTAATCGAGTAATCTAATTCAATTTTTTAACCGAGACATATTCTAAGTGCGATCGATTATTTTTTATCTTTTTTTTTGTAAATTGTTCGAGACTGGCTCGTGGTGGTGTATCTTCGTTTGCTGTGGAAGTAGACGGCGCTTCAGGATAGGACTTCCGCCGCCGTTTGTACATCTGGCTTCGGAATCTCGTCTGCTTAGGGTCAAACTTTGAGAGAGATGGGTAGCAGAGTTTTGATCTCTTAATTGTAATAACTGCTAAGGAATATCTTGACGACGGGAAATACAATACGGAATAGAGTGTGCTTGCCGAGACAAATATTTCAAAACATATTTAGCGAAGTTTAGATAATTAAGTTGCTTATCATCACTTTACACTCTTTCCCTGATGTCCGTCCCGGTGGGCAACGTTATCCTTAAAGAACTAGTTATTTATTTCCGTTTCTTTTTATAGATTTTCCGTCTTAGAGAAAGCACCCTGTCCGAAAACTGTTCGAAACTTATTCGACCTGATTTATTTCAGCAGAAACAAACAAACCGTCGAAAGGTGCCCTCTGATGAACAGCTGGCCGGTAGCTTTATGCGCATTC
>JABSTQ010002166.1:0-21531 GCA_013358835.2 Ixodes persulcatus | reverse complement strand
CTAGCCGCGACTTAAGTTCAAGATTTTCCTTCCTCAGTCTATCTATCATCTGCTTAAGGAGTGCCATTTTGGATTTTAATCCAAAATTCTGGCTTAGGGTTCTTGGTGTTTGCTTAGGGCTGCGGCTATCTGGCGTCCTGATCCGGGCTCGTCCTCGGGATTTCGATCGTTGCTTCGCCAATGCCGGGGTTTGGACCTGGTTCCCTTGGGCCTGGGTCGCCTGGGGGAGCCGGGGGAAAGACAGCGATCTCGTTCGGGGCCTCTGGCGGTCATCACTTTGGGATCTCTGGCGCTCCCTGGCTTGTCTCTCCTTGTTCCACCGGCGTTTTTGCACCAAGTAGGGCGTTCGGCAGCGTTTTCGACATTTCTTATCTCCCGTTTCATGATCCTTCCCGCACATGGCGCATCTCGGTTCACACGGGTGATCCGATGTTGGGGTCTTCAGTCCACACTTGGGACAAACGTTCGGTGTGGTTCCTGCTTCCCTGGGGCATACGTCCACCCGGTGTCCGAAGGCTCCGCAGTTCCCGCAGACCTCGTGTTTTTTCTTGTGCAGATAGCACCTGTACTACGCTCCTTGGTAATAGACATGATATTGGACCTTCTCGTCCTCGAAGATGATGAGCACGCTGTTGGTGGTGCCCAATCGCCTGGCGCTGAAAATTGACGGGTTTCGACGCTGAATTAGGTTTTCCAGGATGTCTTGTTCCGTGGCTTCGCGGGGGACATTTTGGATCACCCCCTTCGCGCTCCCCTCTGGAGGGGCCGCGTAAGTGCTGATCTCGTGGATTCGGTCGTGTAGCTGGATCCTCTGGACCATCCTGTACTTGCCGGCGCGGCCCATATTCGGGGTGCTAATCAGGAATACGTTACGCACCGCATTGATGCGCAGTACATCGTCTTCAGTCTGGGACGCCTCCATCCCGGCGGCTCTCCGCACCCCATTCAGAATTTCGGCCGGGCTGCATTTGCAGAGGTCCAGCCCGTTCCTCGGCCTCATGATGATTTTAATGTCGTCCCGTGGAAGTTCCGGCTCCTTAGGCCCCTTGCGTCGCGGCTACCGCGGCGTCTTTCTTCCTTTTTGAAAGTGCTTCGCGCCTTTGGCGCGGCTAACGTCCCCGCCTTGCGATCCCCTTCCCGCAAAATCCGTGTTCTTGGTCTTGCGGTGATATTCATACCACCCACGGTCTCTAGTGCACTCTTCGGGTGAGATCGGCTCAACCTCCACTTCGACGACCTCCATGATGGCCCTCTGGAGTCGGGGAGACGGTCGGAAGTGCCGCTACCGCGGCCGCCGGCGTGGCAGCCGAAGTAGGCTTAGCGCAGCTCCCGCCGCCTCGCTGAGAAAAAAAAAACGGCTCACCGCCGACTTTCCGGGTCGTCTGGCTTGTCCCCTGCTCTCCAGGTAGCGGGTGTCTTCCTGGAGCCGATGGTGATTTCGGTTGGACCCTATCGATCGCTAATTAACGCTAGGACGTCACTAATTGCGGAGCCGATGTCCGTGTATGCGACGACTCAGCGCGCCCCTAGCGGCCTGTCTTGCATTGGGACCATGCGCTTTTAAAGATTAGGGATACTGCCGCATGCCGGGCCGAGCAAGCAACGCTCGGTCACGGACGTCTAGAAGATTAGCGTTTATGCTTATTCGGGGCGTAACTTTTATCACTTCGTACTGCTGTCTTGCTCTTGCACGAACGCACGACGATCTAACCTACTGGGCCAAATTTCTAGATGGTGACGCACACTAGATAAGCAGCTGCGGGGGACTTTGTCTAGTCCGTCGCCCTCTTGCTTGCTGTTGCGCCGGCAAATCGGTGCCTGCTTTTCTGCTGTCTTGACGCTCGTTTTTTTTATTTTGTTTGACAGAAGCACGCCGATTAAACCTTTATTTGCAGTTCACTGTTTATCCTGGAGCCGCTTTTGTCTGTGACATTATTCTGTAATCCGTGATAGATCCATAATTCAACTCGGACAGCACACAGCAAGGCAAACACGAAGTTGGGACACGATCGTCCATATTCATCAAAGCCTCGATGTCGCCTATGAGCAGTTCTTGGTAGAAGCTCGTTCAACAAACAAAGAACATTAATTGCATGAACTCCGAAAAAGAAAACGTCTATTACCGAGAAGTTGGCATGGCCGTATTCCGCCCATCTACGACGAAAAACGGCAGCCGCAACTGCAACACACCAAAGCAAAAGATCACTGAAGAGCGCATTTCGGAATCCGGACCCACGTGGCCCTTTAACCATCACCACAAAAGCAAACGGGGACGACAACGACCTCAATGAGTCCCTCAATACATCAGAGCGAGTCACGTAACCAATTTTCGTCCAAGCGTTTTTCTCCTACGGAGGGCGGTCACAAGTTTCGCTCCATCCATTTTATTTGGTTGAAGCGTCCGTCGCGCTCGCTCACAGACACACAAAGAAACAAAAAAATCTCGAAATTTTAACCAAGGCGATGTCGAAGGGAGATGGACAATGCAGCTAAACTCCCTAATTTGTTGTGTCTGTCTTTCTAGGGCGAAAACAAGCCGGTTCCGTTTTACTTAATCTTTATTTTTCAATGTTGTTTCTGAGTTGGTCAAGACATCCGAATACCTTGTCAGCATAACCGAATCACAAATGACACTCATGCGATTCAAGAAAAACCGAAGGCGGACACGCTATGTCAGGATGGCGTCAGCGCGACCCATCAGATACTTCACAGATATCGGCCGCTTCAAAATTGCTCCTGCACAATCCTTCTAATCTGACGCCAATTCGGGCTTAATACTATGGGCAGCATGGGGTATTTATTAGGATCACACACGTTTTCCGCCTCAACTCCCGACCTTCTTTTACTGTAACCAGATGGTGAAGAAATAACAAAAAGAACATGTGAATTATTATTCTTTAGAAATTTTCCTCAATCGCGCTAAATGGATTCTCAATGAACCCTAAATGTATAAATTTCGGGGGAACCGCAAAGAACGAACATTAAGTGTAAAGTAGACTATTTACCGTGCATGTAGATTGGCGCGGCGAGAAGCAGTACGAAATGAAGCACTACCATCTTTCTAAATATGCCTTCGTTTTCCAAGTAAAATCAGAATCTCAGAGGTATTCTTCACCTGAAAAAAATATGATTGATACTTTTTATAGCGAATTGTGATGTGCTTGAAACTTGCCAGTTCATGGTTAATTGAAAGCGAGCATTCTGTAGACCACCAGACACACGGTTTATGCGTTTCTGCAAAAACATTTTAGCATTCTATTGAGCACGTCGCAGATATCCCAATTGTTTACTTAACCTTTCTGTATTAAGAATTTCAACAAGCACCAGTCCCTTTGAACTTTTAACATTAAAAAAGAGTTAAAAAATAGGGTTTTTTTGTTACCAAGTGTCTAAGGAAACAATTGGCACTGCAGTTTTCCGGCTTAATTCAGACTTCAGCATCACAGTTTTAGTTGGAGAAGCGTTTAATATTAATACGACGTTTATTTCTTCAAGATATAGTGTTTCATGTTCCTTATTGAACGGATACAATCATTCTCAGAACATATAATTACATTTTTTTATCCCGTCTTTTTAGATATTTTGTAATTAACACATTATATATTACACTTCTAGACATGCGAAATTCAACGTTCGATACAATATAATTTTATATCGTATTGTTCCTTTCATTTTTCTACTTTATTTGCTGTTTGGTTATGATTGTGGTGTACGAGTGATTTATGTAAACTATTGTCGAGGATGCAATAATACCTGTGAGGTAAATACGTCACCTACTAAGATAAAGTAAATTTGGTTTAATCTATCGCAGTATCGTATGATAATAAACCACTAATTTGGAATGTATACTGGCAGAATAATGTGTTCGTTAATTTAAACATTAAATTAAAAAAACAGATAACGCGTGCACATAATCATTCGTGATTTAGAAATTTGCATTAGGAATATTTTGTCACTGCAACAGGTGTCATGTTCTATAGATAATTTTTCTTTCATATATATCGAAGTAACTGTATTAACATATAGCGAAAACGCGCCTATAATCAAGAAACACGAAAAAAATTACATTCACATTGCACCATGCCCATACAACGGAGAGTCGATCAAAATATGGTTACACTTTCATTAAAATTTTAATGCGATTTAAATTTAAAAAGTACGCATCTTAAATCTCAGTCTCTTGCGCTCCTCTAACAGCACAGTGTTGTCATAAATTGAATAAAAATCTTTGAACACCAATAGAGAACTTACCAAATACTTCCCTTCTTTGATGAGCTTGAAGTAGCCGCCTATACCAAAGTCACCAGAAACTCCATGCCTTTTATATTACAACGTGTGTTCACGTCACTAGATATGAACGTTGAGAATAAAATGGACAAACTAAAAAACTGCCACATAGAAGTTATGACCCGGCCACGCAACAGCCACTGCTGCGTCTCCGTTTCTGGGTGTTTTCATTTTTTGATTGTTAAGAGCTGCCGCCACTTGCCATTTTCTAAGTTATCTAGAGAACCTTTCCTTAAACAAAGAGGAGTAAAAATAAGACTCCCCAATGTTGCACCATGCTCTCTGTGTATCCTGTTTTAGGCAGAAACGTATGACTGGCTAAAAGAAAAGAAGGCACCATTGTCTTCTCACGTGACGGGGACCTAGCAACTGGATGAATACATCAGCAGTAAAAAGAGACAACAAAGCAACGCCAAAATTATTCACAAGTATGGAGTAGCCATTCCGGAGATGGACTCATTCCAGAATAAATACGTACTTTGGCCATCCTGAAATTAAATGGGAAAGGAATGATGGCAGCACTGGGAGGAATGGAACCGGAATGGAATTATATGTTCTTTCCCTGCAATCGAGTTTAAATGGAATGGGTTCGGTCTTTATTCGGGCTGTGTTAATCATCTGCTAGGGCCTACGAATCGTTGGCGGAACACTAGCGCATGGTCAGCAGCTGCTGACCACCTGGCTCTTGAAACAACCTAATTTCACTGAAGATGACTGACCGCTTGATTGTTACAACCGCTCATGCTCCTTTGAGAATGGCGCGTTCCAAGTGAAGCTACCAAAGCTGTAAATTTGTAGATTGACAAGGCGTCGTTCCCGGCGTCGCGACTTGCGACGAAGCAGCTGTGTAACCATGTGCAACTAGCATGTAGTATTTAACCCAGCAGATCTGCAGTCCTGGTGAATTTAAGTAAAGAAGTGGATTGATCATGGTAAGAAATCGCGCGGATCGTACAAAATACGTGTAAGTCTCATACCGGTTGCCAAATATGGTCCTACAGTACCTCATACTGGCAATCTAGCGATTGAATTTTGTCATCGCTTATGTGTGACTGCGGCAGAGCATGAATATATTGGGCAGGTTTACGTGGCGTTGTTATGCCGGCGTATTCCGAACGATGGTAAAATAACTCCTTACGCCACGCACAAGCCCGACATTTTAAGGCATTATGAAACCATCGACATGCTCACCATGTGCGTGGAGGGTATATAACCTCCATTCGAAAAAAAAAACGGTGGTTTAAATTTCTGGTGCCTGTTTTAACATTTTAGGCTTGAAAGCGCGATTGATGTCTGCAGTGAAACCAAGTGAAACATAGCTCTTTTTGCGAACCACGCTCGGCGTTGTAGAATGAGTGCTTTGCGGAGAATTTTACATACTTTACCAGTTGTATTTCCGCTTGACAACGTCACTTTGATCCTACTATATTCGGTAACACAAAGTAGCTGTTCAGATACCTTGTTTCAAGTTTAGGAATTAAAGGAATGGAATTGTGTAGTTTAGCCTATCCAGGAGTAGCAATGGCACTTCAGCCCTGATGTGTTATTGAATTCCCTTAGCGCTACAAACCCCTTCAGCCCATCAGAACCACCAGCCCTTCAAACCATTTCATTCTTTCAAACCTCTTCAGCCCTTCAGCCCTTGAACCCTTTAGAAGGCCAAATGGCTGTGAACCATAAACCAAAAAGCATGCAGTTTATGACATAATTAAAATTTATTTTAGACATTGGCCGTGCATGCTTGTTGTAACTTGTGCGATATCCTACCCCAATCCTGCCGTACTCCGCCCGCTCACCAGTAAATCACACACCTCCGCCAATTGATTTGGAAATATTTTACAGACCAGGTCAGCAAAGAGTCCCAGCTCTGTCGTCGTTCCGCGACTCACGGCCCACTCTCTCAGGCACGCTCCCTTCGCGCCCCAATGTCTCTTTTTGCTCAACAGCAAAGAGTCCCCCTTCCCCCCCCCCCCCTAGCCCAGGCTCAGGGGAGCCTGGTAAAAATTGGGCTTAAGGATATCCATTAGAGAAACGTGCGTCCATGTTTTTTTCATATCCGCCTTCTCGTGGTCCTGGTAGGGCGACGTAGTCGCGGGAGCCAACCGTTGCGCGGGGATTGGCGCGCACCGGTCTCGTAAACCCGGAGGGTTTGGAGCAGTGACAGCAGCAGTTTGCGAGGGTCACAAAGCTAGAAGTTTGGGTCTCTCTCTCTGCAGCAACCTGATGGCGGCTGCCACGTTGTTAGCGGTAGCCAAGCCCCTCACATGTTAGTAATGAAGGGAGCCGGACTCGTGAGTCTCTTGATAGATGAGAGGGACACCGCATATCCAACAGTTGTCCGAGTGATGCGCCGGAGGGCTAAGTGGGTAAAGCAAATGACCCAGGAAGGGCAGGGCCGCTTTCCCTTGAACTTCACTTGTGGGTCTTTGCTGATCCCTCCAGCGAATATGGGAAACAAAGTGTGCCGCCCCCCCCCCTTTCTCTCACGCCGCCCATGTGGCAACCGTGTGAGGGTGGTGTCTGTTCCAAAGCGACCTCGCGGACGGGCTTGACCCGTTCCGCAGAGGATGCCCCGCTGATGGGGCATCCTCCGCAGAGCTCAGTGTCCGCGGCGTTTGCCGGGGACACTGAGCCCCAGCGGTGTTGGACGGCACCAACTGCCTGTCTACGACGATGTGGTCGTCTACACGGTCGACCGCCCTGCGAGTCTAATTGGCGGGACCCGCGACGATCCCCGGGGCACCCGGATGATTGGCAGAACCTGCGTCCTGCTCAGGCGGGCCCCTGAAGATGCCCTTCCGCGGCCGGCGCCAGCCGACGCGCCTCTTTGGCGGTTTCTTAAGAAAGGGATTTGTATAGGGAATCCAAGGGTTATAAACAAATAGCTATACTCTGCGTTGAATGCTATAGCGACGGCCAGGGTCTCCTGTCAGCAATTCGTTTCCAAACCGTGTAAGGCACCGCTCGACTACTGCGAAGAATCCTCTCTCCGGACTGCGCGCAACTAGGAGCAGGTTCTCACCCCACCTACCACAACCGTCTCTCGTAAGGCCCTTTTCATGTGCATGCCGACGACTCTAGCGTTTCCGCTGCCCATGTGCTTCCACGCTTGGCGTTCCCAAACTGCTTACTTCTGTAGCACTCTATATGCACTCAATCGTCCCCTGACACGTGATCACCGATGCCGGCCCGCGGTGCATGACCCCGCAGTGCATTCTTGTCAGCGCGCCCGTCAAAGCGAGGCGCACCCCCGCGGTTTTTAACCTCAACAGTGTGCCAGTTCGAACGTGGCACGTTTCCGCAGTTTTCAGCAGCACCTCCGTTTCGGGGTGTCACCCCGGCCGCGTTCGCGTTGGCAGCCCTGTTGAAGATTTTCAACAGCGTCCTATCCAATGAATGACACCGAGGGGCACGAGGGAAGCCCGGGCGGGCAGGGGAAAACAGCCCGTCACTGTGTAATGCGACAGTGAAATGCCCAAACGGGTCTTGTCCCATTAAAACCTTTTGTCATTTTTTAACACCAGAAAGGGCGTTTAGTTATTTAACAGAAGGAACTTTGGTGCCGAATCCAGGAAACTTTTTACCTCATCAGCGTACCTAACCAGCACAGGAGAACGATCGGACATAGATAGTGTCAGAACGAAACGGACAGCTCGTCTCGCTTAAACCACGTGGCTCATGAATGAGGTCAGTGCAGTCTCTCAAATGACACCTACGACATCAGGATTTCACAACGCTGCTCCAGCGAGTTAGAATAAGCAGCGAGTAACTCAAGAGTTTCAATCGATGGTTTTAACAATTCGTGGTGGATGGAGATGTACAACATGAGTACAAGAGTGTGATGAATTTCGAAGAACAAGTAGCCCACGCTCTTGTGACACTGAAGCACCACATTGACCGGCTTAAGTGCAGTCAAGTAACAACTTCAGTGATGTCTCAAATGGGAGATCAGCGACGCCGCGAGGAGAATCTGGCAAGCAGGGTGGCAAAGCCACCAAGGCTGGAAATGCATGAATTCGACGGGAGTACCGGAGAGTGGCAATCCTTTTGGGGCATGCTCACAAACACAGTGCACGAAAATATGCAATTCAGAAGCATAGACAAGTTTCAATACCTTAAATCACCTCTCAATGAAGCAGCGGCTAAATCTATCACTGGTATGCACGTAGCGAAATCATGCTACTTCGACGCAGTGGAAATCCTGAAGGGACGATTTGGCTATACCAAGCTGGTAGTGCAAGATCATCTCGACAGGCTTTGGACTCTCCAGAAAGTGAAATCGTCTTGCGACATCTTTCCTCCACAGAATCTGTTGGGCACTCTACAAATCAACATACGAGGTCTAAAAGGTCTCGGAGTCGACTTCATTTCGTACTCAGCGATGTTGTCCGAGATTTTATTGAAGGACTTGCAAAGCGACGTTCTGATAAATTTCTAACGGCAGGAAAGCTTTGGAGATGCGAGCATAATGGCAACCACATTAGCAAATGGCGACCTGGAGGGACTTTTGGAGTACATGAAAATCGAAGTAGAAATGCGAGAGGGGCGTAATGTTTCTGGCCGAACCACAAAAGAGAGCAATCGCTCTCCTGAGCCAACAACAAGGCGAGATTCGAAGCCAACTGCAGCAGTGCTTCACAATCGTAGAGAGCCGTTTCCCACAGATTGCTTTTTCTGCGGCTCGCCGGCACATAAAACGGAAGGGTGAAACACAAAAAAAAATCTTGGAAGAATTTAACAACGAACTATCACATGAGAAGCGCTGCTACAAGTGTACAATGCAAGCTCACCAAGCACGTTATTGCAGACGTCGTATTTCATGTGGTACGTGCAAACTAAGGCACGCGACAACCGTATGCGACCCCCGCAGGATAGCCAAGAAAAATGAACTCACCCAAAAGGCCGATACCAAACTGCTACATAACTTCGCTGCTGATATCACTGAAAGGGAGACACCACAAGTTCAGGTCATGGAGTACCGGTAATGGAGCCTACGTTTATGGAAGGGGAATTCTAGATGGTGGGAGGCAACGAACACTAGTCAGGAAAGACATCTCTCGTCGATGCAAAATACGGGTAATTGGTGAGGTAAACATCGATGTCAACATCTGTGGATCAACCCAGCTGAGAAAGAAACGGAGAAGGAGAGTTCAACTGGGACTAAAGAGCCAATTTGATAAATCGGAGCACGTGGCAGAAGCGGTAGAGGTGCCCCACATTTGAAACGACACAGAGAAGCTCCCAGTAAACCATGAATCGTTCCGGTCTCTCCACGGATAAGGCGAAAACCTAGCGGACTCAAGCCTTTTTTTTCCAACACAACAATGCTTGCGGTATAAGCTTATTGTTTGGCGCCGACCAGCTTTGAAATTTCGCCATGAGAGAAGCCACCCGAAATGCGGATCAGTCAATCATGACTGTCAACACTCGCCTCGGATAGACCCTGCAAGGGCTCACAGAAGAATCGTGCTCCTTGACAAACCAAGCCAGCTTGGTTTCGTGCGCCCTTCGTATCGACGCGCAGCAGCAAGAAGAAGAACGTAGCTTACAAGCATTTTGGGACCTCGAGCTCATTGAAATTTGGGGCACTATTTGTGTCCGTGAAGTACAGTATGAGGTATCTCCACATTGGAAAACAGGCTTGACAATACGGCTCGACAACAACTGAGTCCAGGCAGAAGCTCGACTGCGGGACTGGATTCCAAGTTACAGCAGGACAAGGTGCTTCTTGAGGACTACGACATCACGATTCGTCAGTACCTACAAGACGGTCCCGCAGAAGTTCTTCCCTACGCAGTAGCAGAGCACGCCATAAAGTAGCCCGAACAGGTCTCCTATATGACACATTATGGCATATAACATCACGTCCTCACACAGACAGGGACAAGATAGTCTCAACCCCTCGGGCCCGGTAGCCTGTTGAGAGTATTCAACAACCCTGCAATTTTGTCATACCTGAAAGAATGCAAGGTGCAAGGTGGGAAGGCTAAACTGTTCTCGGGACCTACGATGGTTATGTACGCTGCGTATTGCTTTAATATGCGTGTCTGCGGCCCTTTCCATCCACGCGGAGCAATGCTTCAATGACTTGGAATCCTTTGGAAAAGCCGATACCGCAGCTCAGTGACCACCGCTTCAAATTTGCGCGCTTCTCTGCTTAATGCCTCCACATCCGCGAAGTCGAGTCTGTGCAAGTAACGCCTAAAACTAGAGCGACACCGTTCGACCACCCTAGTTACCCTCTCCGCGTCGGTCCTTGAGAGGTTGGTCCCCGAGTAGAGCTTTTGGAGCGTGCGGACGCATTCAACGAAGCTAACCTTCTGGTGCTGAGTTAAGGCCTGTTCACACACGCAGCGGAGCGCTACAAGCACAGCGCTGACCTCGCGCTAAGCGCGTGCTGACGGGAGCGTTCACCAGCTTTGTATTGCACCGTCAAAACTGTTGCTCATGGCAGACGACAAGTAATGGACGGCACGTGAGAAGCGCTACATTAGCGCTTCGCTGCATGTGTGAACCGGCCTTTAGGCAACCTAACTTGTCTCGAATTAGCGTCTTAATATCGGTTAGCAAGAACTCTTCCTCAAACCGCATCTGAAATTAGACCGTCGATCGGCACACTCTCTGCAGCCGTCTCGAACGCGCGTGGTCACTCGTCTGTGCGATCAGCACTATTCGCGCACATACCGACTTGTTCTATGCTCCCGAGGCGGTTAAATACGTGTCTAAATATTGATTGAAATCGCGCAGCGATCTCCCCTCAGAGTACCGCGGTCAAGACACCGCGATCGGGACACCTTAGGGACACCGAGGCCGGGACACCGAGGTCGGGACACTAAGGTCGGGACACCGGCAAATGCGCAGTGTTATCAGCTCATGATGTACAGGAGCAACAGCGCACTCGCAGAACAGTCACTCAAGTCAACACAGACACAAAAAAGAGACATTTACGCAGCGCTGACTCCTTCTTTTGTGTGTGTGTTGACTTGAGTGGCTGTTTTGCGGGTGCGCTGTTTCCCCTGTACATCATGAGCAACCAACTCGCCCCAAACTTTGTATAGGGAGTATTCACTGGCGGCCATAGCTGTGTGCACGACTGCTGAGCGCGTGCTGATGGCGAGCTTCCACAGTTCTTTTGTAACGTGCATTTCGCACCCTCAATATTGCCGGTCTTAGCAGCCTATCGATGTGGGCTCGTTAAGAGCATGCGCTGTAGACATCACCCACGAATATGGCGCCCAGTGAATACTCCTTATTGACATGTTATCAGCTGTTGGGGTATCCCTATTTGTCGCGAAAGCGCATCACAGTCATGACGTGAGTGAGTTCCGTTACTTCTGCCACTCCTGCCTCTGGAGCTGGTAGTAAGTCCCCAGCCGCCAAAATGGCTTGTGACCCCTGGGTTTCATCCGCAGTAGCGTCACCAAAAGAAGCGCAGGTTGTGGTGTGTGCGACTTCTAAGTGAACGAGCTGGTTCAACGACTGGCCGATCGGTCCCCACGTCAGATGCGCCAGTTATTGTGAAGTGTCCAAGCCCGATCCAGCCGCGCTCCGCCCGCTCCCCAAAACATCAAACACCACCGCCGAATGGCTTCGAACGATCTTTACATACAATATCATCGAGTGGTCCATGCCGTGTCGTCGTTCCTCCGACTGGCTGCCCACTGTCCTCGCGCCGCATGCTTTCTTCGGGCCCCCGATGTGTCTATTTGCTCGCGCCCCTATGTCCTCTTCTTCGCCTTCTGTCCACAACAGTCCACATAAACTCAAAAAGACGATAAGAACCAATGTTTATTCAAACCCGGGCGCAAGCAGCTGAAGACGAAAGCGATCAATTTGCAATACTCATTGCGGCCGCCAGAAACAAAATGGCCAAGCTTCTTCCCCGACGCATATATCCTGAGGTGTCACGTGATATGTCCCACAGACCCGTTAACATAATTATAATGGGTGCTCTGGTTTCCCGAAAACGATTCGAAGAGACCCCTCATGCCTTAAAGCAAACTATGACGGGTTTCTTACACCCTTCAGCAATTCTTAAAGGGTACGTCAAGCCCTTCAGCAAGCTTCAAAGAACGGCCCCATGAACGGTTTTTCAATGGGGCCGTCTCTGAATTCTTAGGGGTTAAAATGAATGCAGTTGTCGGAAACCCTAACTCCCGGCATATAATTTGGAATGGAATGGAAGTGCGCATTTTGCAACACATATCTCAGCGAGACATTGGATACATACTAAATAATTTCGGTAGACCGTGAAGTTTTATGAGATACAAGCTGAAGATCACGAGACTTTGGTAATGTAATATTAAATGTTTGCTTTAATATTTGTAATTAATAATAATAATAATAATAATAATAATGCATTTTATTTCCCATTCTGGTTGGTACAAAAAGAGAGGACGTCAGGACAAAAAGCTGCGGTTGCAGCTTGACGAGGTCCTGGCGCCCTGACACACTTTGGCGGGAAAGAAGAATTGTAAACACAACGAAAACAAACACAAAAATGGGCACTAAAACACAATCACGAGTATTCACATTGTTGCACTCAGCTTGAATGCATCAAAATAAATATTTTTAAAGTAGAAACAACTTTCACCACAGATACAAAAAATCTCCAGGAACTGGAGGTAAAAATTATGGTGTCTGTAATATGATTTTTGTCAACATTCGATTTGTTGTCCCATAGATGCTGATATCATTGGCTTCAAGTTTATTAAGTAAAGATGGTAATGCGTATTTTAATGATGTAAAGTCGTAATTTGTACGGGGTATTGAAACGCTCCAAATTTCGCCGTTACGTGTGACATATTTATGATCTAGTTTTGCGGAGCCTGACAGTGCGAAAAGGAAAAAAATATTATTATGTTTTAATGCCGTATTATACATCACCAGCCGGCGAAACTTGTACAAGTGGTCAATAGGAATGATGTTAAGTCTAAGAAAGAGCTCCCGAGAAGGGTGCAAGAATGGTGCATTTGCGACAATTCGAAGAACCCTCTCTTGGGTTAGAAGTAGTTTGTTATATTTTGCATCATTGTTTGGCCCCAAACTAAATGGCAATAGACGTAGTGCGTGTAAATCAAAGAATAATATAAAAGTAATTTAAGACTTGTTGGAAATACATCACGATTCTTACAAAGGAGACCAATATATTTACGAACTTTTTGATGTATATAATCAACGTGCTCATTCCATGACAACGATTCAGTGAAATAAACGCCCAATATTTTTACCGATTTTACCACTTGAAGTGTTGAAGAGCCTAAAGTTATTCGAAGCAAATTAGGTACTTGTCTATTTCGTGGTCGAAATAACACACATTTAGTTTTAACCGCGTTTATTTTTAGCCCGTTTACTTTCGTCCACAATTCGATGTTTGAAAGGACTCTTATTGACGTGCTCTCAATTTCATCCGCTGTGTGGCCCTTAATAAAAATAGTTGTGTCGTCAGCATAACAAACAATGTTTGCCTGTGGTACACTATTTTCAATATCATTAATAAAAATAATAAATAAGAGTGTCCCGAGAAAACTACTCTGAGGTACTCCGGTTTCAATTTTTTGAGTGGTTGAAATATAGTTGTTAATGGTAACGAATTGTGTACGGTACTGCAGGTAAGATCTAAACAGGTTCAGAGCAGTTCCACAAATACCATAGCGCTCCAACTTTTCAAGCAATATTGTGCGATTAATTAAGTCAAACGCTTTCGAAAAATCGATATATATACTCAAAATAAGTTCCTTATTTTCAAAGCTTTCAATGATGCGCTGTTTTTGTACTAAGAGCGCCGATTCCGTTGACCGGTGCTTACGAAAGCCATGCTGACTATTAGAAATAACAGAATGTCTCTCTAGGTAGGAATAAAGTCTCTGATGAATTATTTTCTCAAGACCCTTTGAGAAAATAGATAACAATGAAATAGGTCTATATTTATAAACATATTTTTATCACCACCTTTATACAAAGTGACCACCTTAGCGCACTGCATTGCTTTAGGAAAAGCACCGGAAGAAAACGATAGATTAAATGTATACGTTAACACTGGTGTCACAATATCTACGACATACTTAATCGGTCTGATATTGAAATCATTTACGTCTTGACTTTTGGAGTTTTTTAGGTTTCTAAAAACCGCGAGCACTTCACACTCATATGTCGGACTCATAAAAAAAGAATTTTCGAAATTACGATCGATATAACCACAAGCATTGGGTCCACCTTGAGGCAGATCTACATCACTTGATTGGTTCACTAGGTAACTATTAAAAGCATTCGCCAGAGCGCAGCCACACAGTTGAACATCCCCCCAGATTACTTTATCTAATGTTTGACGTTCACGGTTTGGATGCAATACATTGTTTACCCTTTCCCAAAGAACACGTGCATCTTTGTTATCATCTCTTATAAATAGACTTGTATAGTATTCAGATTTGGCACAAAGGCTTACGTATTTTTTAATATAAATTGACGGTTCTGTAAGGAAAGCACTCATCGTACAATTTTTTAAATGTTTGTAAAAAATATTCATATGCACGGTTGACATCTGTCTCCGAGTAAAGGGTGTCCCAATTTACTGAGCATAAAACATCTCTAAAGACCGCCATTGTTGCGCCTGTAACATTTCGCATTTTTAAAGTATTTCGTTTTACTCTGTTATTTTGTTTTGTGTAACTTTTTTATTAACATAAATATTGGTAGGTGATCGATGATATCGGCGCCAATAACATCAGCAGCTATGGAAGAGACATCATAATTCGTAACAAAGAAATCAATTAAGGTAGAGGTGGAGTCAGTACTTCTCGTCGCTTCATTCGCAATATAGTCAAACCCATTTACTTCAATGACCTGTACAAAGTCCCGCTGCGCTGTTGTGTTTACAAGCATATTAATGTTAAAATCCCCACCAAGAAAAAGAACATATCGGTACTCTGCTACAAAGTTACAAAAAGTGTCAAAGAAGGAAACAAACTTAGATACATCTCCTGATGGCGGCCGATACACAACAGCGAAAACATAATCCTTGTGGGAGACACACAAGAACTCAAAGTCATCCGTAATTTGAGTGAACTCAGATATAGGTTCGAAATCCAAGCTATTATGTATGAGCAGAGACATCCCACCACCTCTTCTTTGTTCCCTACAAAGCGAATGATGCTTATATTGGGACAGGCTAAAAACATCCGAGTCGTCTTTATACCACGTTTCTGACAACATAATAACGTGAAAAAAACCGAGACAGTCAAATAGTATATCAAGCTCGTCAATTTTGATTTATCGGATCGAACATTCAAGTGAAAGAAAGAAATATCAACAGGTTGCTCGGCTGCGGCAAAGTTCGCAAAGTCAGTGGGCGAGATAACCATCATAAACCAAAAGAACAAAGTGTGCTCACTCGAAAGAGCTAACGACCAAGAGCACGCAAGTCATCTTCACTCCAGATAATATGTGCCGGCATCCTTTCCCCCTGTCGTACAAACACTTTTCCGCTTTTGTACCAGACAAACTTATAGTTGCTTACTTTCGCCCACTCCCTCGCCTGCCACAGCAAAGTCCTTCCCTGTTTGGTCATGTTCTCGGTGATGTACAAACGACCAGAGCCAGACGAGTGGTTTAGAACTCTCTTTTTGCACAGCCAAGCGTCTCTGGTTTCTTGCCTTGCGAAGCTCACTATGATACCTCTCGTCTTCCCTGGCTTTGAAGGTAACCTGTGCATCGCAGACACCTCTTAAGTTTTAGTTCCTCGACTCCGAGTTTCGAAGCCACACTCTTCACGACGCCTAAGAAGTCTTCCCCTTCCGTCTCGAGGACACCATGTATCTCATTGTTTTTTCGGCGGCTACGCCACTGAAGCTCAAGTAGTTCTGACCTCAGCTCCCGCACTTCGTTCGCTGCGTCTGCTCTTTCTATTTTGTCAACCCGCTTTTTAGGTCCTTGATATCATTCTCTTGTTCATTAAGATGATGCAGAATGTCGTCGTACTGGTCAGAGATCATCTGAACCATAGGTTCGATACCCTGGACTGTTTGCTTCAACAACAGCAGGGTGTCAAGCTTCCGGTTCATATCCATAAGCAAGATTGCTACCTTCATGCCTGTCCCCGTATTTTCACACGCACCCCCTGACATCGTTTTTGGTGACATGCAGTTGGAACATTTCCAGCTTTTTTTCAGGCCCTCCCCCTTCTCTTTAAACACCAGTGCCGTGACACCTGAGCACGCACCCAAATGAAAAAAAATGATTGCATTCACAACATGACAAGAAACAATCCTCCCGGGTAACTCAGCGTGACATTCATTGCAAGTGTTCACGTTCTTTGTTCTAAATGAAAGTGGCACAGATCTAAAAAGTACTACCAGAAAGCACCTCGGCGACAGCGGCAGAAACCTCCCATAGGAAAGTATATAGAGAAACAGGACCAACCTGTAGAAGTACGTGGGAAAAAAAAAGTGGAGTCAGCGTTGTGTTCGGCCGTCAGCCGCTGCCGCCAAAGTGTGAATGAACACGAAGCGCGCTGCTGGTTGCAGCCAGGACGTTGTTGTAGATGCCGCTGTCGTCGTCCAAAAGCGTCCCTGATAGCGACATGAAACTCGGTCGCTGAAGATAGTACCGGCGGATCGCTCCCCAGATAATCTGTAGAAGTACGTTGGAATAAAAAAGTGGAGTCAGCGTTGTGTTCGGCCGTCAGCCGCTGCCGCCAAAGTGTGAATCTTGTAGTTTTAGTCAATCCAGCTATCATATGCTGTCTGTTTAGCATACCAGGGAGTATGCAAGTTGTGACAAATCAGTGCTTTTTTATTTGCTCTTTACTAAGTGACTGCTTTTAAATATCTAGTTTATTGGGGTTTTGGGGTACGTTTTTTTAAAACCGGACGGATTCTGTATAATTTAATTAAAAAGATTATTAATTTTTTACGGATTCCTTCTTTGTCAATAGTTGAAATTCTTTAATCGTAAAATGACATCCTCTCCGGTTATATTTCAAAGATTTCAACAAATCGAACTGCTTTTTTTAAATGAATGGTTTGTTTTTGTTAGTTTATCCAGTACCCAAAGGTATAATACAAAACACTAGGCGTGAATGGATGATGTAATACTGTAGCAAATTTTACCACTTTGGTAACATTTGCCTTCACCAGTTTAGAATACCCATTGCCCAAGATATGCAACATATTTTTTTTTTAATATATGGAGTAGGCCCATGAGTTTCTTAAAAGAACACATCTAGAAACATGTCTTAACGCGCTCAAATTTTTATCTTAGAATATCGATATTTACCCATTTCATGGCAGGTTTTTTTATTTTGACGTAGACACAGCAAATTGGTTTTACGCTAGCGCGTATGTAGTGCACACTGTATTTTAACCACAAAACAATATTCACTCCGACAAATGTTTAAACATTTTTTTAGATGAACTGGGTTCCTACTAGAAAGAAAAAAACAAGAGAAACCGCGAAAAAGCATATGCATTTGTATCTCGTTTTGCGGACCGTGAAAAGGACATCGCTTTACGTTTCTGAATGTGCTTAGAAAGAGGCAAGGTGAAGACCTGGAGCTCACAATATGCAGAAATCCGACTCACACAGATCGCTACCTCCAATTTTACTCAACCTCCCAATAAGCCATAAGGCTTCCATAGTTAGGACCCTGCTGCACAGAGCGAGGAACATATGCTCAGCAGAGGTGGGCCAAAATAAACACAAATAACTAAAAGCCATCACCGATTTAAAGAACGGCAACACCAGCAGTTTTATTTCTCGTCTTGCTTTGCGTCAAGTTCGGAATCGTCAACACCTTCAGCCCCAGAAGCGCACACGGCACCACCCACGCACCAGCATCCGCGTTTTCTACATACTAGGAGACTACAGGAAGTATTCACTGGCGGACATAGCTGTGTGCACAACTGCTGAGCGCGTGCTGATGGCGAGCTTCCACAGTTCTTTTGTAACGTGCATTTCGCACCCTCAAGATTGCCGGTCTTAGCAGCCTATTGATGTGGGCTCGTTCAGAACATGCGCTCTAGACATCACCCACAAATATGGCGCCCAGTGAATACTCCTTATACTTCGTTTCAGCTTAAGTCCAGACGCAGCCGATGCTACAAGTGTGAGCATGTGGACCTGAAGAGTGCCTGCACTGCACGAGAGCGCGTGCTTGGCTGGGACGCTGAATGCCCGGAGCTCGCGCTTGTAGCATCGGCTGCGTCTGGACCTAAGCTGAAACGAAGTATAGTGAAGCGCTCGACCGTACGCTGGCAAACAAGGTATTCAGATGTCCTACAGACCAGTATCAACACTAGGACGTATTATTATGTGGCAGGAAGATCGTCCCTCCAAAAAAGAAAGCAGGATGTTGTGTATTGAATTTCCAGAGCACAGGGCCCTGTTACCTACTGGATGAGTCAAAGGGATCGATGCCTGTTAAAAGAGACCGCATAAATTCGTTTCTGAATGTATCGAGCTAACCTATTACATAAAGGTGGCCGAAGACCATGTATTAAGGGTATAAAACTTTCAGTGAACAAACTTACCTCATTAAAATGTTAGAAAAAAAAAACTTAAATCCCTTCCTACGGCGGCCATCGGCTAATTAAAGGCGTCTAACTGACGCAACGGCCGACAGAGGGCGGCCTCTAAGACCACTGCCGGCCATGACGGGTAATTCTTTCGACCTCGGTAAAAACAGACACTGTTGCCGCGCCAGAAGCAACGCGCTCTTTTTCTAAACAAATTGTCAGCGGATGATTATTTTATTCCACCAATAAAACATAAAAAATTACGTAAAACGAAAAGAAAACAATTGTGTTACATAATTTTTTTTGGACAATTATTTTCTGGCACATGTTGCTTTCTGCTCTGCACTCGCTGGTTCTTACCATGTCTAGTTTCTTCTCTGCAACTTTCGTCCGTGATATATTGGGGTGCCAGCCATCTTAATAGCGCGTGTTGCTCCCAACACGCGAGTGAAGGTTGCTCTCTGGTTCGGGGGGTGCGAGAGGATGAAAGTGGTCCGCCGGCGTTTTCTGGCGCAGCTTCAGCAGCAACCTCTTGCCTGGGTGAGGCATGTCAGCGAGGATGAAAACATTCAAACAAGCCTCCGGCAAAACGTGATGTCCCCACCACTTTTCCGGTGACTTCACGCTGAAACATTCGGTACTCGGTGACTTCACACTGTCAACTTGGAAAGCACTGCTGACATCTGCCGACTGATGCTTCAATCCGACACCTTCGGTTAGTTCATGGCCGCCTTAGATAGGGATTTTAATTTTTTCGTTTCTAAAACTTTATTTAAGTAAGTTTGCTCAGTTAAAATTGTAAACCCTTAAATCACTTTCGCCGGCCACCTCTGTAGAAAATGTAGGCTTGATTCGCTTAAAACCCCGTTTATCCCGTTTCTCGGGACGGTCATCGCCCCTTTGACTCCCCCTATACATTGACGCAACGAAGAACCTCACAGTAGGATTTCGGCCACACTAAAACGAAGCTTTGAAAATTCGACCGCGAGCGCATCGCTGTTGCGGAGCTGTTTTGAAGACAATGAGGATGGCATTGATTTGCAAAAACTCGAATTACGAATTTTGAGGCAAACTTCCGCAAACGGCTTCTGATACCTAGGCAGCACACCAGCGTTGGCCCAACGTTTGCGCAATATTGGAATGATTGGATTCCAATATTATACCCAATATTTGTGCGCAACATACTGCAAGGTTGGAATTGTAAAATTTCGATATTGGGCCAATGACGATCTGCGGTTACTTCCATTTTATTCTAATATGGGCATGGTTTGACTATTCTTTTGGCAAAAGGCATCCTTTATTGATAGAAAATATTAATAATGACTAACAAACATTAATTGCATTTTATTTATTGTTTTTCGTACAATTGATGTTAGGTAAATAAATTCATTTATTTTTACATTAACCAGAGAGACCACAAACGCATCAATTGTTTTTTAATTATACTATTCTAATTTATATCACCAGTGACATTACCAGCCACAGAACTAATAAATATCGGCCCTTTTTGATTTTGCCAATACAGAAAAAGCAAAAGGACAAACAAAATCATTATAGCGCAATTAAATGCAAAGGTGCAAGTGAGCTGGACAAGAATGAAGAAAATAATCCATGGAGAAGGGGAACAAGAGGGACAAAGGACAAACACAAATCTCCAAACACAGCTAGGTGACTATCGCGCGACCAAAAAATCCGCCTAGTCCGGGTATCGAACCGGGACCTCTCCATTACACGTGGAGCGCTCTACCGACTGAGCTAACCAGGGGATAGACATCAGCAAAGCGAACGAGTTTAATCAGCTGCCACCAGTATAACAAAAAGAAAGGTGAAGCTTGCAATTTAAGGTATTATTATAGTGCAATTAAATGCAAAGGTGCAAGCGAGCTGGACAAGAATAACGAAAATAATCCCTGGAGAAGGGGAACAAAAGGGACAAAGGGCACACACAAACCTCCAAACACAGCTAGGTGACTGGTGTGTGACCGAAAAAATCCGCCTGGTCGGGGGTATCGAACCCGGACCACGCCCTAACCTTAAATTGCAAGCTTCACCCTTGTTGGTGTTAGACTGGTGGCGGCTGATAAAACCCGTTTGCTCTACTGAGTCTAACCCCTGGTTAGCTCAGTTGGTAGAGCGCTCCACCTGTAATGAGAGGTCCCGGATTTGATACCCGGACCAGGTAGATTTTTTCGGTTGCACACCAGTCACCTAGCTGTGTTTGGAGATTTGTGTTTGTCCTTTGTGCCTCTTGTTCCCCTTCTCCAGGGATTATTTTTGTCATTCTTGTCCAGCTCGCTTGCACTTTTGCATTGAATTGCACTATAATAATAATCTTAAATTGCAAGCTTCAGCCTTGTTGGTGTTAGTCTGGTGGCGGCTGATAAAACCGTTTGCTCTACTGACGTGTAACCCCTGGTTAGCGCAGTTGGTAGAGCGCTCCACCGGTAATGTAGAGGTTCCGGGTTCGATACCCGGACCAGGCGGATTTTTTCGGTCGCACACCAGGGACCTAGCTGTGTTTGGAGAATTGTGTTTGTCCTTTGTCCCTCTTGTTCCCCTTCTCCACGGATTATTTTCATCGAAACAATTGTCCCTATCAAGCATTATCTCCAACGTAGCAACAGATTACCAATTATAATGCAATTAAATGCAAAGGTGCAAGTGCGCTGGACAAGAATGACGAAAATAATCCTTGGAGAAGGGTAACAAGGAAGATAAGGACAATCAGCAAATT
>JABSTQ010002165.1:0-17645 GCA_013358835.2 Ixodes persulcatus | reverse complement strand
TGCATGGCATGTGAAGAGTACCCATATATAGATAGATGTTCATGCTGGTTTAACGTTCTGAGACTTCAGTGTACGCAGGGAAGGCGGGACGATGACATACCTTGAGTGCGTAAAGGTTTTGTTTTACGTTTCTCTTTTTTACTTTATGCGTCCTCAGCTCACAGTGACAAGACAGAATATACACTGCAGCTTCTATATATATATAGTATATATACGAAATGTCCGAGGTGGCCCGAGTATATACACCGGCCCGGTGGCGTATTTTGAAATCCTACCCATTACAGGGGGGCGGAGCCAAGGAAAAAACAAAAACAAACAAAACAAAACTATGTCGACTCCTATTGGTCCGCGTGACTATGACGTCATTGGCTGTTCCCTTTAGCGGCAGCAGCCCCTTTTTTATTTTTGTTTTGTTTTAATTACAAATTTACTGTAATAGGCACTTGCGCGGGGTGCAATAATGGTTAAAATAGTTCGCGATGCTTTTAATTAGAAACAAAAGTCGTTGCGCTAGCATTAAATAACGTCCAAAGATGCGATTGCACGGCCGAGACGACGCGGACGGACGTGTTTACGCTGATGTGCGCGCGGGTTTTATTTCGCACGCTTCTAAAGGTTTGTAGTTTCTAGTTCATGTCATTGTGTTTTTATAGTCTTGAGCATCTCCGCGCAATGAAACACGCCGTACTCAAGAATGCCAATGTCAGTTTGATGGAGGCGAAACTGTTTGTATTTTATGCCGAGCTGGAGAAAAGACGATAGACTCGTTTGCATTTATAACGTGAAATGTCGTGTTCGAAACGTACGTAGTACAATGCCAGACCAGCTGAACCAGTCCCAGACAAACAGTTGTTTAGACTGGTGCTCGGCCGCGAGTAGCGCACATCCGAGAAACTGCCTACGATAGCAGCCAACTTCGTTCAACTCCGAGACAGTGTCGGAAGGGTTCCGCACCGCGGGAGACTGCAACGTAGGATTTGACTGGCAGGAGTACCACGGAGTCACACAGGTTCGCTTGCGAAGGACCTTAACACGGTTTATGCGAAATATAAGATAGTCACACTTTAGGGACACTTATCAAAGCTTTGGCATGCTCTTGTAAAGTATCACAAAATTTGGAACTTCAAAATTTGTTTCTAGAATAATGCGGGTTGACTGCATACCTTCTGAAACAGTGCAACCTCGTTTGAATATTTCAACCTACCTAGGCCTTCACAGGCATGAAGCAGTCTCTCAACACGAACAATGACCCTCTTGTCACCATATCAAATGAAAAAGGAGTTGGCTGGACCATTGTAGGATTAAAGAAAGTATATTTAGAAAACTGTAAAAATATATACAAATGTGCAAATGAACTTGAATCCTACTCAGTTTGTGTAAACTTGATTTTCCGGTTCTCGTCACCGGTCTTGTCACCGTCCCGAAGCTCCGGCGAACCAGCTGTTTACCTGCTTGGTCGTCGAATCCAGGTGCTCTAACAGTGGCACCTGGATTCAACCTGTTGTGGGCACCGACCAATCTTAAAATGGCCATGCCTCGGGCACCTGCCAGAAGTGAAGATAGTTGGGTGGGTTCCTTCAAGTCACTGCCAAGAGTTGCTCCTGCCGGTGAATTATCATTCCAGCTTCTCGTCTTCAGGTGCCCTGGGTCGCCGCCGAGAATTCCCGCAAGGGCCTCGGGTCATTACAGAGTTTGTCCGGTTGTCGCTGAAACACTCATCTGGATGATCGTCGGAGTCTACTTGCACGAGACAGGCCAGACTCCGTTGTTCAACCCTTGCCACTAGCTGCTTGCTCCCGGTTGGTTCGCCCCTCCTCGTCCTGGCTGGATCCCCTTCACCAGAATTCAGTTGCACTAAATTTCTCATGTGGCATGTTATGCAATCTGTACACAGTTTCCCAGTCACATCACTTTGTAGCCCTAAAATAATTATGTGTGTGTGTGTTTAGGCAGCCAGAAGTTAGTCAGCCTCAGTGGGCATCAGGTGTCTCAGCAATAGGTGAGAAATGTAGCCAGTGCAGTACCCCTGCTAGCCTAGGGTCTTTAACGTCCATTAACATCCCAACAACACAGTATATTTTCCTGCACAACCATATGGTACAGCCAGCAAACCCCCCATTTTAACTATGTCATTAATTAACTGGAAACTTCAACCAGTATATTTTTCAGTAAAGATAAAACATGCAATCTTTCCTACCTACCAAGGCTTTCCTCCTACCGTATTGCAGCTCGGGGCACATACAGCAAAAGCTTCTGCCACGCAGCAGTTTTAGCTTGTCTTAATAATTATTGGGGTTGTGTGGATATTTATACAGCGTGTAGTTGGTCAGCCATTTCAAAGTTTCGACGAGTCTCCTAGGTGTAGATGAGCAATTTAGACAGTGCAGTACAACCGCTAGCCTCGGGTCTTTAACGTGCACCATGCAGCAGTGATATACGACTGCACGCCGGTACGATGCTCATCCAGATCGAAACGTGCAGGGGTGGCGATTGAACCCGGATCCCTGGGTTCTGCAGCGGGAGCTTTCGCTCCACGTGCTCCGAGCTGGTGTGCGCTAGTCCACTTCGGCCACCAATCCCCCTCTTTTAGCTTGTCTTACTAAACTGACTGACTGCAAGCTCATTTCCATAAAAAATATCAACATGTCTCACATTTGAGATAACAGAAACAATCTCTCATTTTAGCAGTATTTTGCATAGCATTCGACATCCTATACTCCTGGCTAAAATGTATGTTCTACCACTTTTGCAGTTGTACACGGTTAGTGCAGACAGGACATCTGTGCTATTTCACATTTTACTCTACAGGGTATTGGCAAGCATAAAACATTTACCGCTTCAATTGGTGACCTGAATTATCATTCTCCACCATACTTTAGTCGTTTTAATGACAGCCTCACGACTTTAAGATACAAACAGGAAAAACCAGCTCTTGCTTGTTTGGATGGATGGATGGATGGATGGATGGATGGATATTGGCTATTCCCTTTATAACGGGCGGTAGCTTGCGCCACCTAGCCTTAGATTATTAATTAAGAAATTTGTTTCTCCTTTTTTCTTCTATTCTTTTTTTTCCCTTTACCTCTCTGCAACTATCACCGGGCAGGTAGAGTACTTTCCAGGAAGACCTTTGGGGGATCAGGCAAAAAAAATTAAACTCCGCCCCCCGCCTCCTCCCCCGGGCGAGGGAGTCGCCAATTTTCCTCTGATCAACCTCGGCGGTGTTCCTCCTTAAACCACACCCACTGGGGGGCAGGTGTGAGACTTTGGGCCAGAGCCACGCGGGAGGGAGTCCCAATATTCCTCTGTCCCTCCTGACCCCCAGCTGTGCTAATTGTTCGTCCTTGTTTCATTTTCCCTAGACTGTATCCACCAGTTTTCCAATCTCCTTTTTGTGATGGTAACCCTTTTTTTCTCCATTCTTCCATCCTCGTCCGCAAAACCGAGCGCCCCCGTCAAATCCGCCGACCCCTCCGGGAGAGCAGGACGAAGCCTCGTACATTCTAAAACAAGATGTTCTATTGTTTCGTTCTCATTTTGGCAAATGGCACATAATGTGTCCATTTTCTCGAATTTAGCCCTATACGTTTTGGTTCTTAAAACCCCCGTTCTAGCCTCAAAAAGTAGGGAACTACCCCGTGAGTTATCAAAAACCTGTTCTTTTCTTATTTCCTGCTTATGTGACCTATAAATTGTTAAAGCTGATTTTCCTTGCATCCTACCACTCCACATTTTCCGTTCGGCTTCTTTTACGCCCTTTTTTATCGTTGTGTTCTGCTCAGTCTCCTCCCTAGATGACAGATATTTAAATTTTAGTTTTCTCGTTCGGTTTGTCCATTTTGTATAACTCTTCATGTATAAATACTTGTACACCTTCCTCGCCCATCGTACGTCCTCCATTTCTGTTAGTCTTTGATCGAATTTCAATTTGCTGGTAGCCTCTCTACTCTCAAAAGACGACCAGCCCATGTCCCCTTGTACCCCTTCATTTGGCGTGTTCCCATGCGCACCCAGTGCCAACCTGCCTACACTTCTCTGTCTGACCTCCAATCCTGTCTGAACCTCTGATCGCAGGCACAACACTGCATTACCAAACGACAAACCTGGCACCATGACTCCTTTCCAAATGCCTCGAACTACTTCATATCTATTATAATTCCATAGTGCTCTATGCTTCATAATAGCCGAATTTCTTTTCCCCTTTTTTATTATATTTTCCTCATGTTCCTCTAAATATTTCTTTCCCTGTTTCATCCAGACCCCAAATATTTGTACTTATCTACATAGTCTATTTCAAAGTTCTGAATTCTCAGCGGCTCCCCCTTTTCGTCATTAAAAACCATCACTCCAGATTTTTCTCTACAGAAATTCAGACCAAGCTTGTCGCCCTCTCCTCCACATATCCCAATTAGTTTGTCCAGTATTTCCCGGCTATCTGCTATAAGTAAGATGTCGTCTGCATACATCAGTCCAAGTATGACTTGGTTTACTTTACTCCCTCCCTCCATATACGTCAGATCAAATCCCAAGTTGCTCTGCTCTAACCTGTTTTCCAATTCACTCAGGTATACCATGAAGAGCAGTGGTGACAGGGGACAACCCTGTCTAAGCCCTCTTTTTATTGCTGCTGGTCTTGTAGTTTCTACCTCCCACCTTATAACCACCTCATTATTTGTATACACTTCTTGCAAGAATCTAATCAAATGTGCATCTAGCTCATATCTCCTCAGCAGTTCCCACAGTTTTTCCTGACTCACATTGTCGTATGCCCCCTTGATATCTAAAAATGCTACCCATAATGGTCTATGGTTTGTCGCTGCAATTTCTATGCACTGGGTGGCTATAAATAAGTTATCTTCAAGCCTTCTATCCCTTCGGAAACCATTTTGGAGCTCACCCAGAATCTGCGTGCTTTCTGCCCACTCTTCCATTCTTCTCTTTACTATCTGCATAGCTAGCCTGTATATGACCGAAGTTACTGTTCTTGGGCGATATGATTTAATACTATCTTTATTACCTTTGCCTTTATATATTAGTCTCATCTTGCTTAGTTTCGAATCATTGGGTACGTCCCCCCCTTTAATTATTTGGTCTATCACCTGTTTTAGCTTTAATTTGCTTGCTTTACCTAGGGCCTTTATTAGTCTGATTGGAATGTCATCTGGACCTGTTGCTGTTCCTGCTGGAATCTTACTTTCCGCTCTGTCCCATTCTCCTATAGTAGTTCCCATTGTTTCGGATCTCTCTTCCTCCTGCACGTTACCGTAATTGGTGTTCTCCAGTTTTTCATTTGGTTCCAACTCCGAAAAAGCTTCTTCAATTGTCCTCCTGATGTATTCTCGAGCCTCTTTCCCCTCAACCTTTATCCCTTCCTGCGTGGTGAGTGAGTGCTGGCACGACTCAGTCTTTTTTCCCTGCGCCTTAATGTGCTCCCAAAACCTTTTTGCTGCGTTTCTGTCGTTCTGATTTATCTCCATCATTCACTGAACCCCTGCGCTGCCAATTTTGGTCTGTATTAGAGCTGATGCCTCCCTTTTTCTATTCAGAAAATTTTCCCATTTTGCTGCTACTTCGTCCGGGGTTGCTCCTCTTTTCTTTGCCCACCTATGTTCTCGAGATGCCTCTTGACGTCGTGATATGGCTGTCTTAACCTCTTTATCCCACCAGATTTTAGGTTTGTGCTTTTTCCCTCTCTTTCCTCTTCGCCTACCTCGGTACTTTTCCAACTCAGTCTTAAAAATGCCCACTAAATCCTCATATGACCACTCTCTTTCCGGTTGGTTGGATATTATGTTCTCAATATTTTTGGATACTTCTTGTAACTGATCTTCGTTTAGAGTCTATTTACCTTCCTGTTCCTGAATTTTTAGCTCTGTTACTGATGCACCAAATTTGATTTTGATTCTTCTGTGGTCACTCCCTAAGCTGTTTATGCCTTCTTCGTCTATTTCCATACTCCCTAGCCTGTTATACAGCTTTGGGGACATGAGGCAGTAGTCTATTGTTGAGTGAGAGGCGTTTCTCTCCCACGTGATTTTTCCATCGCATTTTACTTGAGCATTAACTAGTACTAGATCCAGCACATCACAGAACTCTTGCAACATTCTCCCTGTTGTGTCTGTGTGCCCATCAAAATCTTCTAAATGGGCATTCATATCTCCCATGATAATTATTTCCCTATTTAAACCAATTTCTCTGACATCCCTCGCTATGCATGACAAGTGCTGTGCATTTTCTTCTTTTGAATCCCTTCCCGTTTTCAAGTAGACAAATCCAAGTAGTGTGTTCAAATCCGTAATCTGTCCTATCAACCATAGGTGTTCCCTGCATCCCTCATTCACCCTCTCCCAGTCTTGCCCTTGGATCAATACTCCTACCCCTCCTCCCTTTCGTTCTCCGCTACTCCTGTTGCATCCCAACCAAAAATAATCCGCTATGTATGGTGGCTCCTCCATATCCCTAAGGTGGGTCTCCGCCAATCCATACACCTGAAAATTTTCCGCCACCAACTGCTTCTCAAGCTCTTCCATTTTAGTCTCTTTCTACCTCCCTGCATGTTTATAAAACCAATATTAAGCTGTTTCTTTCTCTTCTTCTTTCTATTCCTGCGAGGCCTCCTCCTGTCCTCCCGGTCCCCACCTCCCAGCTCTAAATCCGGATCCCTCTCCTCTCCCGGACTTCGCAGGCTCCCAAAAAAGCCCTTGCCCTGCAGCCCATTCTTCGTCCCACCCGTCTTCCTGTGAGCTCGCCATAATGGATCCCATCCCTTTGGAAAGTGGGGACCGGACTCCTTTGGCGGACTTCCCTGTTGATGTCCATGACCTCGTATCTGTGTTGAAATCTTAGTGCCTCAATCACATTATTGGCTTCCCTTACCTCCCTCTCTGTCTGTTCGGTCTGCCCCCTGATCTCTGGGATGGTGCACAGCACGATGTGCACATTCTCTTTCACTTTTCTGAGTTGTCGGACTCCCTCTCTAATGTGCGCGCCCAGATCCCCTCCTCCCCTGTTCAGTACATCGTTTAGCCCCGCGTGCACCATGACTAGGCTCTCTGCTGCCTTATTTTCTTGCAGTATAGCCGCAGCACATTCCAATACATCCTTCATTCTCTTTCCCGGGCGGGTCACTACTTTCACCCTCTCGTCGTCCTCCACCTTGCTCCTTATCCCCTCCCTGCACCTGGCCACATTGGAGCTGCCTATCACGATCACCTGGCCCCCCGGTCCAGCCGCCTTTCCCTTCGCTGCCGGTCGAGTGTTCCTTGGAACCTCATCGCCTCCTGTATTCGGTCGTTGTAGAGCCGCACTGTATGAGAATCCATCTACCCTGGCTGCCTGCCCACTCTTGTCCGCTGTCCCTCTCTCTTTTCTCTGCAGTTCCTCTTCAGCTCCCTCCTGCACCCACCGAGCCTCCATCTCCCTCAATTCCCGCTCCACCTCCTCTATTTCCATACTCAGTTTGGCCTGCAGCTCCTTTATGTCCTCCTCCTCACTCGGCTTCCCCACCTGAGTCATCATCTCTCGCAGCTCTTTTTCCCGGGCCACTCTCATCTCCCTCTCCTCTCGTTCTCTTCGGTTCGTATCATTCAGTCGGGTCTCCCAGCTTTTTTTCAGTGCCTCTTGCACCTCCTTGGCCTTTGCCACAGTCTGCTTCAGCTCCCCCAACTGAGTCTCTAGCTGCCACTCCATTGCCTCGTGCCTTTCTTTGTTCTCCCTCATCACCACTTCCATCTCCCCCAGCCTATCCGTCCACGTCTGTTCTAGTTCCACTCGCCTCTCCCTCTCCTCTCCCAGCTGCCTCTCCATGTCCCTCAGCTTCATCTCCCATTCCGTACTCAGCTTTTCTCTCATGTGCACCTCTTCCCTCAAAGCCCCCTCCATCTCCTCCCGCTTTGCCCTCTCTACAGCGAACTCTCCTGCCCCCGCCTCCAGCCTCTCCAGTCTCTCGCGTTCCGCCGCGAGCTCCCTCCTCGTCCCCTCGAGCATCCCGCACACCGCGTCCACTTTTTCGCACATCCTGCACCGGAACTCTTTGTCTTTCGCCTCCTCGATGCTGGCGAAAGACGTCTCTTCAAGGAAGCACCAGCGTGCACACCCGCCGCATTCGACGTCCGGCATTTCCATCCTTTCCATCCCTGCCTTCAAACGTCGCGTCCCGCCAGACGCTTGAAAAGCGCCTAACAACACGTGACCCGCGTCTTGGTGTGAACCACGTGTTGCGCAGCGTTTCCCCTTTCTCTACCGCTACGCTGAAACATATAATAAACTAGATTAAAACTAGAAAGAATATTCTTCTACACTAGTCCATGCACGCTAGAGCAAAGAATAATCGATGGGTAAACCAAAAAAATACTTAGCTACGCAGCTGCTCGGAACCTGTGGACTCCATCCTGCAAAGATCGAGGTTGTGCTGTGTTGCACCTATGTTGCCATCCTCGCATATTGTTTATAATGTATGTCGCTGTCATCTTGCATCTCCATTTGTTAATCTGGCCAACCGACATTCATAAAACACAGCTGAAGTCTTGTCTCCTATTTCCTTGCTACTTCTGTGACTCGCAGTGGTCTAACAGTGTGTTTTTATTAAAAAAAAAAAATTAAACAATTCAAGGGTCAAAGTGCCCCTCAACTCTCACGTCTTCTTTCAAGTGACGTCTCTAGGGGACCACCTGACTTCCTTTTGGGTTCTCCCTTCACAAAACCCCAGAAGCTTCCTCCGCAATTGTCAACTTTTCAAAGATAAGCATCGCCGCAGGTCGTGGCGAGCGATCGACATATAGGACAGTTTGTCACGGGGCTGCGGGCCAGTGTAGCAGGATAGGGGGAAAGGTTTTGTTGACTTCCACGAGTACACCAGTGACGTGCAAGGATAGGTGTGGCGCAAGCTACATGCTCGTTGGACCAGTCATATTTAAATCTTTTACCATGTAATCACAATTTCGCTCATGCCCACACTCGGAGAGTGGGATGAGGTGATGAAAGGGAGGTGGTTGATGGGTTTGGCGAGCACATAGCTCCCACATCACTGACAGCTTAGGAGTGAACAGAGTATAGAGTAATTTCTGCTAACATATCTCCTTATTCTTCAAGAGCCATGTCACTTCTTCATTCTTAATTACTGAGAAACTACTCAATGTCAATAGTTTTATAAATCTACTTGATAAGCTTTGATCGTTGAACTTTGAAACAATTTTTGAAGTTGTTCTAGGCTTGAAAGGTCGGCCCAATCTTGATAACGAGTGAAGTCCATGAACCGAGACGTAAGTGTTACAAAGCTTTGTTTAATTACAGTCGTGAGTTTTGTATGCACCATGGGTATGCTACATTTAAGTGCATTCCTAAATGCAGAAAATGCTTACGTAGTGTCCTCTGCAGTTTTCCGTCACTTAGGGACTGTAGCTTACCATGCTCGCCAATTGTGTTGTGCTCTCGTGCAGCTTTCCAAATGGACGACAAAGTAATGTGGTTGTAGGTTTAGAAAAATATAGTTGGAATAAAAATCGCCTCAAATCTTTCTAAATGCTGTAAGTTCGAGCTCATATCTTTTTAAAGGCACTCTTAACAGTGAGCACCTTTTGGCAACTTCTTTTTGGTAAATAACACCAAACTCGTGATATCACCAGAAATACAGTAGACTCTCACTAATTCAAACTCTACGAAGCCGCAAATTTTGTTTGAATTATCAGAATTTTATCTAAATATGATGCAAGATAAAATTATGATTTGCCGTTTGAATGGCTTGTTAAGAATGGAACCTTCGGCAACCTTCTTCCGAGTTTCAACGCTGCGGAAACGAGTCCCGAAACGAGTCCCGACGTGTTCAGGACTGACGCCCACCTGTCGAAGGCTGCCCAAAACGTGTCTCAACGCGTCCGTGACGTCAACGGGACGTGTGTGTGTGTGCGTGTGGGTTCGTGCGCTCCGGAAGGGGAGAGAGGCCTGGCCTAACTGCGGAGAACCTTGGCTATGACTCATTTCTGGCTGCGACGCGGCGGACCCAGCTGCAAGGCAGGTGGCGGTCGCACCTGCTGCCCTGGCGGAGAGAGAGGGAGAAAACGGACCCCTATATAAGGCGGGGCGTGAGGGCTCCATTTGTTCTCTCGGATTTGACGACTGTATCGCTACCATGTAATTAAACCGTTCGCTACGTTACCAATTCTCCCACCTCCACGGGACCCCTGGGTTCTTCACTTCGGGGAATGGTCGTCGTCACGAGCCAGGAAGCTCCCGGACGTGCGGCCTAAGCCCCGCCTCGAACAGGCTACACACAGAAAGCAGATATATTTGATGGTTTCCTCTACATAGGCCTACTGATCATAAGCAGGGGGGCTATGCTCGACAAATGTTTCGTTTCTCCTAAAAAGAACCGAAAGTGACTGAACTGATGGTGTCGCATCTGATTGGTTAAAAGCTGAAATGACAAAAGTTCTCTCTTTCGTCATTTGAGCCTCCAGCCAATCAGACGCGATATCATCAGTTCCGTCACTTTCGTTTTCTTTTAGGAGAATCAAAACATTTGTCGAACATAGCCCCCCAGGTATGCCAAAATTGAAACATTTGTGAAATGTATGACATAAGTTTATTTATCCCTTACAAATGTTATTTGTTGTGGACTGTTAGACAGCACATGACAACTCAAAACAAAATTAAGCTTGTTCACCGGGCCAAGAAGTTACCTAATATGGACTATTAAGCAGGGGACACACGAGCGATGAGAACTTGCACTGCGCAGCAGTTTTCACAGCAACTTGCACGGATGCTGTGATGTGGACCTATGCCATGCCGCAGCCTCCGCGCAAGTTGCTATGGAAATTTTCGTGTGATGCCTGTTTTCATAGCTCGTGTGCCCGCTTGAGCCCCGTTGAGTGCGCTTCTCACCAAGCACTGGTGCACTGCGGGGAAGAAACACTCACGGAAACAAGAGCCGTAGATAGAGAGAGTCTGGTCAGTGGGAGAAGCGGACAGAGACATTTCATGCACCAGACGCAGACAGAGGGCTTGACATGCTCTCTTGGCCAACCAGAAGCCGAAAATAATTTCCTAATGGACGACCACAAGGGGATTATTTTTGGCTTCTGGTTGGCCAAGACGCCATATCAAGCCCTCTATCTGTGTCTGGTGCACGCCAAGTGCGTAAGAATTAACTGTAGTAATTCTTCATTGTTGAAAATATGGTGCATGTGTTGTTTCGATTATGATCATGCAAAAAGATTTAAGAAACGAATGTGCCACTCAAACCAGGGCCGGATTAAGGTACGTAGCTAAGGGGGCTGCAGCCTTGGGCCCTGGGCTCTCAGGGAGACCCGTGCTGGCCCTTAAAACTTGTAAAAAGAAAATTAATCATGCTTAATTTACTACAGTTCAGACCAAGAGCAGAAGGAACACTAAGAAGTGCCTCTGGCGTTTTGGCCTTCTTGTTCCCTTCCTTTTTCTTTTCCCAGCAGGGAGATGGGCATACTATGAAGTTCCCGTCTTTAGACAAGCTGGCGTTTGTGAGGTCGTTATACAAGAGCGTGCCAGATCAACAAAATGTAAGGTCGCCTTTCATGCCCCTTGTCAAAGGGTGAAGCTGTCAACGCTGGCGGTCACCTTGAAGTCTCTTCTAATTTAAACTAAACAAAAAGACAACACTGAAGTTTTTTTTGTTTTTTTTTGTATTGTTTACGGACAATTGACTGTTGGAAGTTAAGCAAGTGTTGTCAAAGACTACTCGAGCAGTACGCATGGTACACACATTTTTTTTTGCAACCTTTTAGCGAAGTTACAGCCCCTGTCTAAATTACTGCATTTAGAAGGAACAAGATTACTACTAAAAATGATTGAAACATCTTCCCCCTTCAAAAGACAGTGTGTAGGTACAAGAATTCTAAAAGATCTCCTCGATTTTCATGAGAAATTCTTTGAATGAGTGCTAATGGGTTGAGTCCCCCCCCCCAAATAAAAGAGAAAAAGAAACAGAAAAGAAAAGAAAATTCCAATCGTTTAAACCATTGGAATATTTTTTTCTGCTTGTATAAATCGAGCGGAAGTTCTAGTCAAATAAGTGAACGGGGTCACGATCTTCAACGGAAGTTCTTTAGTTTTTTTATGAAGGTGCTGGATATGACCAATCATCTAAATATTTTCCTCAATATTTCATTTTGAGTTTTGTACCTCAAAATTACTCTATAATGTGCTAGATCGGTTGATTTGTTGCAAAGCAGTTTCTAATAAAAAATTGCCTCCACTTCATTGCCAGTGTGATAATCTGTGAATTCCATTGAACCTACAAATCTAGAAAGGCTCAACAAAAATCGTTCGATGAAAAAATATCTAGATTTCAAAAGGTGTTAAAACTTGCATGCAGTTATTGTTGTTACCTCCACCACCATGGTCATTATTATTATCACGAGCAGGGGCCTCGTAACAACCTTAGCCCAGGGCCCCAAAATATCTTAATTGGGCACTGGCTCAAACTCCTTTCTGTTGAACAGACTCTGACCACTTCAACGACAGATTCCTGGCCCTCGGCACCTGGCATACGGATTACGTCAATCATTCTACTAGTAGCACACATTTTTTATATCTTTGCACGTTTTCCACCATGATTTTGCATAAGTGTGATTGAAACATGACGCGCACCATATTTTCAGTCACTGAGAGTTACTCCGACGCACTTCTTAATTTCAGTTCTCGCGATTACTGATAGGGTATTATTCTCGGATTCTGGTTGGCCATATTCGAATTTGTGTAGACGCTTTGGAACACGCCCAGCCCGCTTTCTGCCAATGGCGCCTCCTCATTTGCCTCCTATAGTTCCCAATGAATGACCAAACTCTCTCTATATATGGCTCTGGTGGAAGCAAGCTCTGCAGGTGTTGCCTCTCTGCAGTGCACCGGTGCTTGGAAAGAAGCACACTCAACGGGGCTGCAAGAAAAAAATGAGGAATTACACAAAACGCCGTATGAATTAAACGGCTTATGTATACATTGACGAAAAAACTTACCGGGACAACCAAAATTTTGAAATTTGTTTCAATAAAGCAGAAATATGGAATATCAATTTAAATTATCGCAAGCCTACTCTACTCAGCATTGCAAAGTGCATTCCACTAGAAACAAGAATTTACGACAGAATAGAAAGAAAACGTCTAATTTTTCATCAGAAAAGCAAAAGCAAAGTTGTGAACAAACATTTGTGTTGTTGGCTATACGCTCAAATAAATAGGGCCGCAGCAGCAAGTTGCATAAGAACAAACATGCTGCATTGGTGGATGTCCATGTCTGGATGCTAGTGAAAACCTGGGAAATATTTTTGTCAATGTTCAGGTTCTTAGTTTCAGATTCTTGTTTGGTTGTCTTCCTTTGTAGCTCATGAAGGGACATAGCACTTGGTTCTTAGCTGTGTGATGATTATGTTTCCCAGGAAGTTTCAGGACACTGCAAAAAATTAGCACTTGTGCCAGAAAAACGTGTTCAGTTCCCAAGCCAGCAGCAAGCACTTCACAGATGCCCATGTAAATTACCTCTTTTAATGTGAAACATGCTTTAACTAGGTGTTCGGCATTTCGTGAAGCCTGGATAAAAGCGTGGCCGCGAGGGTCAACACTGATTAGTTGACGGAGGAGTGAGGTGCTCGACACTGATTCGTTAACGGGGAGGTCGTGACCAGGGGTGGATTGAAGCAGGAAACACATGAGCAATGAAGAACAGGTGCCGCGCACCAGTATTCATGGCAACCAGTGCTAACGTCTCTATGTCACTTCTGCGCGGCACTCGGATCTGGTCGATAAGATCAAAGCCGCGCAGTGGGGCGCTCCCGTGGCGCAGCAAGCGGCGAATGTTGCGTGGCAACCACTTTTACCGCTCATATGTTCCATGCATGAGGAGAGGTAACTGAGATGGGAGAGCAGGAGTGGGTCAGAAGGTTCTGGAGGATGACCAAGTTTATCATTTAAAATGTATGCATGTCACACATTAAATTATTTGATGAAGAGCTCCAGGAATGTAGGCGTCTTGCTGAACAGGCTAGGCGTGCTGCTAAACAAACTCCACTAAACGTTTGTGATGCTAGAACATTTCATGTATGCAACACAATTGCCTAGCAATTTGCCATATTTTTGAAGGCTGAAATATACCTGGACATCGAGGACATAGAAGCTGGAGATTGAGGACAGATTTGCTAGAGGAAAACCACAGCTCGGCCAATCGGCTCGCAATCCCAGTGATGGAAGGGCTGTGCCGTTGGCACCAAATTGCACCATGAACGAAAGCCTACTGCATCTTGCACCAAAAAGCCATTTTCGTTGAGTATTGCACTACATCTGTGCCAAGATGGGCTTAAGGAAAGCAAAAACTAAGCATATTATGTTATTGGTCGACCCTAATATTCAGAGAAGTAGGAGGAAAGAAAAATGGTACAAAAATAATAATTCACAGCGTTTCTACCCACTGTATAGTTAGTTTAATTTAGGTCAAAGCACAAACGAAGTCTTGAACATATACAAACACATGCACTTAAAGCACAAGTCACAGGACATACACTGCACTTGTTTTAGTCAATGAAAAAACATGTACAGGAAGATGGACAAAGGCCATGATACGTTGATGCTGCGCTTTGACGCTGTTTGGTTGGTCCCATTGGCACGTAGCATTGGCTGCACTTTGAATTAAGATGAAATGAAGCATACAAACTGCTTGTCCACTACACTGGCAGGTTGATCACCGACATTGTCTAAATTTTCATGTGATGTCGGCGATGTCGGGAGCTAAAAGTCCCGATAAAACAATGCATAATAGCAGGATGGCGACTACTGTGATAAGACAGAACTAGGGTCTTGTACTTCTGATGAGATCACTTGATTGTCATGTCAGTCTGCCACATCCTTCAGTGCTGCCTCATCGCCTCTCGCAAGCAGAGGTTAGCATTTTAGGTCGCCCTCCCTCACCCTCACTGCCATGCTCACCTAAGCCCCTCCCTCGCCCTCACAGCTACACTCACCCTCATCCTCGCAGCCACACACACCTTCAGCCCTTCACTAACTCTCATGGCGCTCACCGCCCTCGCACCCCTCATGCCCCTCACGCCACTCGGGCCCGTTTCAGATGGGGCAATTTCGCCCAGAAACTTGACGTCACAACACCAGCAACACGGGCCGCCCGCATTCATGCGCAGCAACCAATTGCTGCAATTTGCCATCATCATCATGAAATTTTATTTTTACTGCACTATTTAGACACAATTATGTGCTATAAACATGTTTTATGCATTTAAATCTCGTTGAGAATAATAATGCATCTTTCTGAAACAGTTTATTTCCAAAAACTATTAATTTCAAACCAGAACCAAGCCTTTTGTTGTCATCATCACCGGCACGAGGTATCACGTGAAAATATCGCGTCCCTGATTAGATGCAACCGCTTCAAACGTCTTCGAATTGCTCAGAGTTGCTCGCTTGTTTCGAACCAGACCCCATCGCAGCAATTTGTGTTGATCTAGGGGAAGCTAGGGAACAACCCGCCAGCAACACCGAAATTGCCGAGAAAGTGCTCCGTCTGGAGGGGGCCTCACGCACTCACCGCCTTCACGGCCCTCACATCCCTCACGCCCCTCATGCCACTCGCCGCCCTCACAGCCCTCATACCCCTCACGGCGCTCATGGCCCTCACACCCTCACGGTCCTCACTCACCCTCACATTCATGAATTATCCTGGTTCAGAAACTCACTTACCAGCACCTCACCTGTGAAGATGAGGGTGAGTGAGGGCCCTCACTCATGAGGGCCCTCACTCATGAGGTATGCTCGCAAGTGCGTAGAGCTTCACCGCCTTGCACCGGAGTGCTAGGAGCAGTGGCTGGCAGGGGGGTGCTCCTGGGTTAGCACGATAGGCTCGGAAAATATGCTCAGTAATATTACAAGTCTTCCTTCTTTGGTCTTGATGTTCAGCCACATGGAGGCTAAACAAGAAACTCCTTGTTTATCCACCCGTAGGGAAAATAAACCGCACTATTTCTCTGCTCAACAACCACACTGGGCAACAGCAGCACTAACAATGAGTGATTTTTAAAAGCAAACTCCCGTACACTACACATAGCGTAGAACACCACCTTTAAAAATATACGAGCCGTCGGAGTTAATTTAATGCCTTGGGAGTTTCGCGTTACCTTAGGGAGGGGTGTATAGTCGCGTGGTACGTACACAGTGCTGTATTAGCTCAGATAGATTGTAGCGTTTGCTGCAGTCCATTGTGAGGTGAAACTAAATATATAGTCCAAAAAATAGGGCAATCGGTGACCTTTAGTCAAACAGTCTTTACTCTGTTCACCACTAAGCTGGCAGTGCGGTGGAAGCTAGTGCTCGTTGGATCAGTCATGTGTTCATCTGTCGCCACGGGATCTCGGTCCCGCCAATACCCACGCGCAGAGAGCGGGGTCATGTGATGTGGAAGATGCAGCTGATTGTGCCTGCGAGCGTGTATCTCCCACCCCACTCTCAGTTTAAGGGTGAATGGACTATAGTATGGAGCTGGGCCTCGCCTGTTTCTGTGTACGTTTGAAGGCTGTGAACGACAGAGGAATGTGGTGTGTGCACATCTTCAGGGCATTGGTGTTATTGTGACTGACTTCGTTCATGTGAAGATCAGTCGTGGGTCTTCCTTATAAACCAGGAAGGGGGCGTAGCCGAGTTCGGGCCCTTTGGTGTGTCGTCCGCTTCTGTTTCTTTCTCGAGTTTCCATATTGTTCAAAGTTCACCATTCTTGTTTCTAGCTTGCATGTTGTTTTTGCTTCCATGAGATCAAACTAGATCACCGACGCTGGTTGTCCGTAGCAAAATTATCTTCCTGGTTGAGCGAGAGGAACGGCGAATGTACCAGTAACTCTGTTCAATAAATTCCTGAGCTGCGGTTGAAAACTTGCGCGTGTTTGTCATTATTCTGTGTTTCCTCGTGACGAGTAGTCATGGAGATGACTCGCCAGCGTAAACTCGTTCAGGTTATAATTTGACAAATTAAAAGGCTTGTGTAACTTAAGACGAAAAATATAAGCAATCAATAACCTTGATCTAATAGATATCGGTAAACAATACAACTGACTGATGTCATCCTTGAGTACTCGTAAACTGTCGGACAGGAACCCAAAATATGGCAGGAACCAGCACCCACCTGCGACTTACCAACTGTCATCCGATGGTTTAAATGATCGTTTTCCAAGTCAGTCAAGTGTGGAAACTGCGATTCAAGCAGCCGCTTGTCGCCGAACGATTGATCAACGCGGAGGTAGCGGAGGGCCGAAGACAATGTAGGCCGCCATTTTGTTGATGGGATCGATGCCGTTGGGACTTGTTTTGACCGATTTCGAATTGTGAACGCCAGAGTTATTGAAACAATTTAAATAAATCATAAATGACATTTTTAGCTTTAAATATATTATAATTTATCTAATAGTGGATACAAGTAATTCTTAGATTAAAACTAGCAACATCATTAACCAATCGTGCGCCTGATCATCATCATCATCATCACTAAGGAAAAATGGCTGCCTCAGACAAGCGATGGAACGCGACCCTTGCTGGCGTATGCATGTTGAGTATATATGAAATTTTGAAGGCATAACGTTTATGTAAGCCTAGGTAACCAGCTGAAAAAAAATTCCCATTTTGCGCCTT